>OW052244.1:105477210-105687210 GCA_932526585.2 Philonthus cognatus
CTCGACGCCACAACGACGCTCTAGTGTAGCGTTCGTTGCTTCCGCCGGATTCAGGCCAGGCCAGCAACCCACCGACGCCAGGAAACTTTGCCCGACGCCAACGCTAGCCGTTCCGCCGTCGTTCCTGACGTCCCACACTACGAGCGTAGTGTTTATTGCTGCCTCCGGATCCAGCCAGACGCACCACCCCACCGACGCCGTCTCACACCGAGACGCCGTCTTACTACCTGGACGCCGCCTCCATCCGGAAGCCACCACTAGCCAGACGCCACCGCTGGGCTAGCGGAATTCCCGATCGCGACGCCGACGCCACACCAAGTCTGCTCTGTAACTCGTGCACTGTTTCTCTTGTTCTTGTTTAATTTGTTGTTTTAATGTTTTATTTGTTTTATTTTGTTTAAAATAAATAATTTAAAACAGCATATGTGTTTCAAAAGTTAGTTGCTCATCTCTCTTGAACTCAACCAACCTAAGCTAATTGGTAATCAGCGTGGGGTACCTTCCCTCCCGTTGATAAACTTTAATATTAAATCAGCGTGGGGTACCTTCCTTCCCGTTGATAAACTTTAATATTAAATAAATATGGTTTTTCTTAGGAATAGAATATTCACCCATTAAGAGCCGAGCAAATTATAAAGTAAACTCTAATAGTTAATTTTAGGTAAAATTTTGCATCTTTTTCTATGATTTCAATTAATGATTTATTATATTACATACGTCGATTTTATAAAAGAGTTAAGCATGAAGTAAAATTTCGAGTTTAGAAAAGCCCCGCGTAGAATATTTGTCGAGGTTGTTGCAGCGGCCCGAGACAAATGTTTGCTCTGATTTAAAGTAAAGTTAAAAATGCACTGAAAACCAACTCAACTTCGATATTTTTTTAAAATTGGATGTTTACTCTCCTATCCATGCTGTAAACCTTTAGATATTCGTTGTTTTCTTATAAAAAAACTTCGAGGGACCGAAGGACTACAGGTATCTTTCGGTCTCCGAAGACCATGATTGGTCCTACGAGCTGTAGCCTTTGTAAAACGGTAATAAACTTAGTAATCTAGAGTGATCCTTTAATTTAAAACTTCTAAGAACGAGTCTTGTCCACTCCCAGACTAAGCATGAAGTAAAATTTCGAGTTTAGAAAAGCCCCGCCTAGAAAATTTGTCGAGGGTCGCGCAGCGACCCGAGACAAATTTTCACGGGGCTTTTCTAAACTCGAAATTTTACTTCATGCGCCACGCGTATAAAACACTGATTTAAAGTGAAGTTAAAAGGCACTGAAAACCAACCCAACTTCGATATCTTTTCAAAATTGGATGTTATCTTTCCTATCCATGCACAGTGGGCCAAAGCTCTTCAAAACCTGGCCATAATAGGAAAATGTACCTAAAATCCTACAATACTTTGTCCTATTAGGTTCTGGGAGTCGCTGATTACGAATTAGATGTCGGAATTGGAAATTTCAAAATGGTGAATCCAATATGGCGAATGAAAAATTATAAATTGAGCGGATTCGCGTAAAACTTCGGGTATAAGATATTTGAAGGTTGCTGATTACAAATTTGATGCTAGAATCGCAAAATTCAAAATGGTGGATCCAATATGGCGGATGAAAATTTATAAATTTTGCAGATTCGCGTGAAACTTAAGGTATTTTGAGGTTGCCAATAACGATTAAGATATGTGTTGATTCGATATATAGAGATTTAACATGTAAAATCACATTTACGTATTTTCCTGCTTCCGAGGTGAGGAAAAGTGCAAGAGCAAACAAAGGTACAAGAGTAAATAAAAATTACGAAAAAAACCCAAGTGTTTAGGGCGATAGTTGGTTGAAAGTCATTTACTATATTTGATCGAGTTTTGAAAATAACGAAAATTAAAAATAGAAAGCCACCGGAACACCCATCTTCATTTATCATTTTTGATACGAATGTCGAGTATTAGACCTCTAAATGACCGTAATCAAGTGCTCAAAAGGCCCATATTGTTTCCGGATACCCGGCCCGGGAAGCAGGAAAATGCATGAATGTGATTCGACATGTTTAATCCCTATGAATACCTGATCGAATCAACACCCGGTATGTGGCATTTTTCAATCGAAATCGTAGTCATATTCATCGTTGACTTCATTATCGCTAGCAACATTACTGTCATAAGAGTCGATATCGGGTTGTTCGCTGGTAGCTGACTCAAGAAGCAGATCTTTTACTACAGGTGGTCTCTGTTTATCTTCTCCAATTGTGATTTGCTGCAAGGTCGATATTAATGGATCCGAAGATGCCAGAAGACGATGGAAGACGTCATACATAGTTTTCTCCCGGGAATATTTACGTGTAAAGTCTTCTCGGTAACGCCGGATGTCTTTATTCCGAGCTTCCTGCGCATCTTCAGATAGCCGACCAATTGGCAACGGAGCAGCTTCGATTATGGCATGTCCGTGTATCAAAACTGTATGGACTGATGTCGGCATCGGGTACCACGAGTATAAGTCTACGTACCGTCTGGCTACATTCAAGCAGTACGTTTTGAATTTATCGATATCAATGGCACATCCGCTTGATATTGTCTGCAAAATTATTTTGCACTTCACTTCATCATTAACTCCTCATCAATTCCCAAAATTTTAGCAGTTAAGGGAACATCGTCAAAAAAGCGCCTAGCAGTATTGCCGTCATTTGTGGTACCTGATCCCTGTCTGGGAAAATCAATCAGCAAACCAAAAATGCGTTTGAATTCGCTTTGAATTTCAGCTTTGCGAGTAGCGACACGCTGTTTCTGCTCTACAGACCGAGCCTGCCACTTTTTCTCCGATTCTTCTCCGTTCTTATACGCTAAATGTACAAACCACTCCATAAACCTTATCCAGGCATGGAGTGAAGATACTCCAAGAGCAAGGTTTGCGCAGTCGATCTCCTTATCCACAATCGAATCAATGTCATTAAATTGTTTCGATGTTGCCTTACAAATGTAACAACGTTGAGCCGATGAAGTGTCCGTTACGGCATTTTTCACTTTGCCGTCGACCATAGTGAAAACCAAGTGATATTTAACCGCTATATTTCTGTCATTGACAACAGTATGGAACGGCACAAGAGATTTAATCTGGTTTTCAATATGTTCTTTCTCGGCTCGAGTATTGCCAGCAGACTCTTTCAAAAATTGCAGTCGTAGCGGTCTGCAAAATCGGGTCGACGATGACTTCGGATTCCTCCAAATAACAATTTTATCATTTTTGGCAGCAGTCAGTTCCAATGGTACGACCGAAGTAAATAACACATCTGCATCACTGCTTTTTTCGTTATCGAATTTTTGCTTGTACATTTGACCAGTTGATCCATCACAGCCCCACTTACAAATTAAGGTACAATTGTCCAAAAAGTCTGAATCTATCGCGTTAATTTTGTTTCTCGCCATCGCGCCACGTCAATCAACCTCACCGTAATACGGTCCAGCAGTGCCTGCAGTTGCACTTCCGCAGCAGTCTCTGTTATTTTAATACTCGAACTTGGCGGGTAACAACGTTTTTTAGCTGGCAATAATTTGGCGTACGATGGATATACGGATGCACGGCGGTTCTTATTCGTCACATCTCGTACCATGAGGTATGCTGCCTTTGTCATTTTAGCTGAGATCATCATATTCAGAGCTACATCGGCAGATATCTCGCTTAGCATTGGTTTCTGCGCATCATTATACGCCTTCTGATATTTAGCCGCTCGCTCCGGTGAATTCGTTGTTACCGCTTTCAATATACTGGAGGCTGCATGGGCGCCATCAGCACGAAGTTTCATTTGCGTGGCGTACGCCAATTCAGATGTGATGGTCGAAGATCTGAGTTCCTTCGTTCTTCGACGCTTTGTTCTGTCGCTAGTGACTTCAAATGAGGAACGATTTCGACCATACGTCTTCCTTGCATAGCTTCGTGTGGACTGCTGTTCCGTTACTAGATCATTCTGCAACGAAAGCTTATTATTATACAGTAATGTCAAATAAGCAATAATACGAACGCGGACAGTACTCACCACAAATGTAATTGATCCGTCCAACCACTGTTTATTGGCAACGCCAAATCGGTCTCGTTTCCGTTGAGCCTGGTTCCACCTTATCCACAACTTTGACAAAATCAATCGTAATTGCTGTTCGTTAGCAGAGCTCAGCTGAAACGGGATGCCTAAGTCTTCACTCAATTTGGACTGTACAGCCGCGAATTGACTTTTAGTACCTGCTGTCCATACATTTTTCACACAGTCAAATATTTGCCTACGCGAGTAAGTTTTTGAATTTGAAGTAGATGCTGCAAAAGAAATTATTCAAAATGTTCATCACAGGATTATCTATAAAAAATGGTTATATGGCCATCATGTTCAATCATGTTGGCCATATAAACCATGATTCCATGGTGGCTGAGAACGCTAGGAGTCTGATTTTACCACTGGAAAATCCTATATGCAATGAAATGCAGCCTGTTCTGGTCGTTTTTTACGAAATGCTGGGAGATTGTTCTTTGAAACAACTTGGTAGAATGCACCTGTAGTGCCCTCTCGAACGCAATGAATAAGAACTACCCCATCGCTGTCCCAGAATGATGTTGACCATGCATTTTTTTTTAGCAATGACGCTTACCCGAAATTTTAAGCATCAAATACAGTCCTCACTCTCGGCGCTGTCGCTAGAGTTCTGTCTGCCATACAGTGATGATAATAATACCACGCATCCACAACGAGTGCACGAGTATTTAAAAACAAGCTGCATGTTTCTATCTGTTTCAGTCATGAGAAAAAAAAATCGGATATGTTATATCTAGAACGCACCTCGTAATAGTAAATATAAAAAACACGTTCACACCACAGAAGAACCATCGTACACGGAAATGGCGTAAACATGCGCACCCGATTTATTTTGAAATCTTCAACGACATTGTTAAGGTAGTACCAGAGCTGCTCAGTGAAGTGGAACGTCACAGAACAAATTTTGTAGACAATGATTTTTGAGAATTTCGGTGTTACGCAATACAGGTTAAATGTACCTTAGTTTTAAGTCAAAATACTTTATTAAAAGGGTTACAAATGTGATAGTCTTGCCTTTTAATGTGCTACCCATCTCATGTGATCTTGATAACTGGGCCGGATCACTGTCACTCGTTAACAATAACACAATATAAATGGTCAAAAATGTGCTGTTTTTCCAACCCGTGTTTACCGGAAACTGTCACAATGCGTATCATACAAATTACTGAGTGGAATGCCACCGCAGCGTTGGAATAGTATGCACTAGTGTCATCTATATACGATTTCACGGAACTAAAGTCCGAACGCGCACCTTTTTTTTTCCTAATATGGCCAGGTTTTAAAGCGAGGTAGCCTACTGTGCCATGCTGTAAACCTTCAGATATTCATTGTTTTCCTGTAAATAAACTTCGATTCCCTGTAGTCCTTCGGTCTCCAAAGACCATGATTGGTCCTTCGAGCTGTAGCCTTTGTAAAATGGTAATAAACTTAGTAATCTAGAGTGATCCTTTAATTTGAAACTTCTAAGAACGAGTGTTGTCCACTCCCAGACTAAGCATGAAGTAAAATTTCGAGTTTAGAAAAGCCCCACGTAGAAAATTTGTCGAGGGTCGCGCAGCGACCCGAGACAAATTTTCACGGGGCTTTTCTAAACTCGAAATTTTACTTCATGCGCCACGCGTATATAACACTGATTTCAAGTGAAGTTAAAAATATACTATTAAGGTTGGACATTTTTCATACTTAAGTAACCAAGTATGCATTCACAAATATTTGAATTATTCGAAAATGTAAATATTTATATTATGAATAATTTAGTGATTTAAATATTCATATTAGAATATTAAACTATTTGAATTAATCGAATTTGAATCCCAGCCTTAATAGCGAAGATTCTAATTATTTGAGAAGATTTGAATCCGTGTATGAGGATTCGAACCCTTTTATAATGATTCGAATCTTTTTATAAGGATTCGAATCCTTTTATAAGGATTCGAATCCTTTTATAAGAATTCGAATCCTTTTATAAGGATTCGAATCATCTACGTCTGGATTCGAATACGAATCCTTTTAAAAAAATGTAACGAATCCGGATCACGAATCCGTTTTCACTAAAGTATTCGAATACCTCTTTTGAATCCTCTAAAAGGATTCGAATCCGGGAATCAAATCCTGAATGATTCGAATCCTGCCCAGCTCTGGTAGATGTACATGACGTACATTTTTTTTTATGAAACAAATGTTTTGGTTCAAAATAAAATTTTATATAAATACACAATCTTAAAAAAACTATTATACATACAACATAACTGAACACTATGATGGCAGATACGGCTTAAAAGTGTTTTTTTTTATTGCATTAGATTTTCGAAACAGCCGTGCATGTCATACTCCTCCTGGTTGCTAAACTTGGCATCACAACTGCTGCAGGGATAACTACCGATGGACGGGTGCGCCGATTTGATGTGTTTCTGTAAGTTCCTCAGTAGCAAAAAGGTTTTATTGCAGAAGGTGCAGCTGAAGTGCTCATCGGATGTCCTACTGTTATCTATAGATTAAAGGATACACATAACGGACATAGAAAAGTGTTCATAATACTGTGCGTTTTATTTTACTATGGCCATAGGGATTCACGTGGTAAAAATTGTACCCCATGTTATCTTTTGTTGTCGTCCAAATTTGAAACAATTTTTTGTTTGTTTTTATTAATAAATCAAACATTGTTAGAAGGTAAAGTTAATCAAAGGAAAGGCACTTGGTATTGTTTCACAATTAAATCTTATTCCGACTAGTTTCGGTTTGTTAGACCATTTTCAAAGGAATGTGAATCCTTTAATTAACTTTACATAGCGTAATATGTTTCACCAAGTGCCAGATGAGAAATTAATTCAAGAAAAAAAAAAAAAAATTGTTAGAAGGACATAAACATATTAAAATTCTTTATTTTAGCTTTCAAGTTTAGCAAAACAAATACTTATATACATTATAATATTTTCCCCAAGTTGATTTGTTTGGCTTCATTATTTATATTATAAATTTCAACATTGAGAGCAAAAATAAAGAAATCTAACATGTTTATGTTTGTGAGCGGCCTAACTGCGGCCATTGAAACCTAACCTAACCTAGAGTAATTGTAGTTGGTACTCGAGTACATTTTGTGTAGAGTAATTGTACTCAGTACTCGACTTTTTTTTGGAACAGCTCTGCCTATGGGTGCCTTTTACGATCAAATAATTCCTTTTACAATCAAACAATTATCGTAATTTAGTCATTACTGTAGACAGAAAATCGTACATCGTACAAATGCGATGATTATCCACATCTGACAACACTGCGGGTGCCTTTCTTGTTTCAGAACCATAAAACATTCTGCGTTAATTTCGAGAGTGCAAAACATTCAAACTAGGCTAACCGGTTGCGCCTTGTGGCAATCACTCGTATATCTTCGCCATATTCATTTCTAAAACGTTGCGGGAAGAGCACCTAACCCATCTCTTAAGGGGCGGATAGCACTGCATTTCTTGCATTGCTTAATCAATCCCTTACACTTTATTTAAATAAATAAATTAACGACTGCAACATATATTATTATCCTAGTCATAAGAATTATGTATATTTAAAAAAATATTAGTTCTGACTTTAAACAAAGAAATAAGGTTAATGCAAAGAATTTTGAGTAATTACTTTTATAAAATACCGAAATTTTACAGAGCAGTAGCTATGGCATTGTTACATGTCATGAGTAAATTTGATAAAATTTACATCATGTATAAAGAAGTTATTTGCTCTTAATTAAAAAAATTATATTGTTTTTCACCGTTTTGCCACCTTTTTCTAATTTATTTTTATAACAGATTGTTCATTTTTTGTAGTAGCATAAACACAATAATTACGCTTTAATTGAGGCAAATTTTATCGCAATCCGTTAATAAATAGCTGAGATTCTTTGCATATTAATAAGCAATTTTTTTTCAAAATGTTTCTGTGTTGGCGTTTATACGGTCGTCATATAACGGTCATTTGTCCAAAGGACCGAAGATTTATTGGAGGCCATAAATGAGATGGCTCGGCTGACTCTTCGTTGGGCTGTATAATGGTTTTTCTTTTCTCAAATAACTAACGAATTTCACCATCGACGAGAAACCGAATGCTTATTAAAATATATTCTTGCCTGACGGTTTATAAAATAATTTATAATTAATAATTAATTAATTAATTTACAATTATAATATACGGGTGTTCACATGATTATCAAATGTCCATATTTATAGCAGTTTTTTGTGTTTTTGTAAATATTCTGAGTATTTGTCTCTAAAATTAATTAATTAAGAATAAATATACAGGGTGGAAACCTTAACTGGAATAAATTCGGTATTTATGAAATAAGAAGTTCCAGAAAAAAATCCTTGGACAGGTCGATTTTTGTTCTTTATTGCGCACTGTAACGTTCACTTTTACCGCCGATAAAAATTGGAACAATATTTTTATTACAATGTAGTATTTCAACATAGACAACCATGTATACATATTTGTAATTAATTCTTTCGAGCTAATTAAGCAAATGTTTCGTTTGTTTTCTTCTTTTTTTTGTCGTCAATTACCTAATTCTGATTATCATTAAGCCATCTCTAATTATTGTCTAGTTATTTTTTAAATTGATTTTAATATTTATTCAATTAATGAATTAATTAAATAAATATTGGCAACAGCGAGTTTTTTTGTCGCGAAGGTGAATTTGAGGAAATTTTTGATTATTATCTTCCGGGCTGTGTGCTCGACGCGATCTGTGTGATCGATCGTTAAATACGTTGAAATAAAATCGTAGTGCATCTGTGTGATCGGCGTATTAATTGAATTAGCTAAGTGCTTATCTCTTCAGGCCACACAATACCTTCAGGTAACGAGTTTTATTTTCTTCCCGTGAGGGATTGATTTAACTAATTTTTGGACGGCGTAGGCCTGCCGGCCTGTCGCCTATTTGTCTATTTTTTTTGAGGATTTAACCAGGAGAGGTTTATCCACCAGTATTTCCTTATCGCATTGTATTGCGGACGTTCGATTGGTGGGCGGCTTGGATTTTCTCATCATCTTCTTGTTTTTGGAAATCGCACGGATTTTGGTGTTCGTTTCATGCTACCGTAGCTGAAGTGCGGCCTATTTGGAGTGAGAACCCGGAGGAAGCGCCGCAACGCAAATGATAAGTTTTTGAATATTTTTTTTTATAAAAAGTGCAACAATTTATTTTCGTTACTCGAGAAAAATCCACAAAGTAAATTTAGTGACAGTGTTTTTTGTTAATATTTAACGAATCGAATATTCGTTTAAGTATTCGTCAATTGCGTGTTGAAATTTCAAAATTTAAGTTAAAAAAAAAGGGAAATCAACTAGGAGAGTAAATTTAATTAAGAATGTTTTCTTCATTTGTAATCGAAGTTGATTAATGAATTACTTTGATTTTTTTTTTCTGTGTAAATCGTATGAGTATTATATTTAAGATTTAGTATCTTATTTTTGAACGAATTCTATTTTGCTTATGAATATTTATATTTTTTTGTGTAAGTCGTATGAATATAATTTTCAAAATTCAATATAATATTTTTGAATGAATTCTATTTCTCTAATGAAATTATATTAATGTTATTTTAATTGCTGTTATGAATATGTAAGGGAAAGGTGACGTCATTTTTTTCAAACAAACTTTGATTTAAGATTGATTTTTGTTGATAAGTCTTTACTTTGGCATTATTAAATAATTTATTAATTTAAAAAAAGCTTTCTAATTTTCTATTTTTTTATCTCAATATAATAAAGTTTTCCAAATTTCTTGGTTTAGTTAGGAAGATTAATTTTACTTAAACCAAGTGGCGCCCATAACATATTTTTTGTTATTTTTTTGTTTTTGTTTCAAATATTTTTATTTCGATCCACGACCTGCCTCCAGACAAAGAGCTGCCGTACGCAGGTTATAGCACTTTTTAGCGTCTTCAAAACAAGTATGACGTCACTAGCCTTTCACGTATGACGTCATAGGCAAGTTTTTAAAATAGAAACATTTTTTTTTATTTCACTAAATTTGTAGCCCCTTTCATTCTCTTTACGACCATGTAAAAGTATTTTATTTTTTTAAATTTTTTTACTTAAAAAATTAAACAAAAATTCTTAAAGAAAAACTTATATATTTTACCGGAACTGTTTCAAAATGTAAGGGAAGGAATTTATCACCGATTGGCTATTTGCCAAGAGAGAAACGGTACTCATTTTGAACATTTGTTACATTAATAAATTTATAAAAAAAACATTTTTTGTTTTGTTGAAATAAAAAAATTAAAAAAAAATTATTATTTTTATATGGTCGTAAAGAGAATGAAAAGCGCTACAAATTTAGTGAAATAAAAAAAATGTTTCTATTTCAAAAACTTGCCTATGACGTCATACGTGAAAGGCTAGCGACCTCATACTTGTTTTGAAGACGCTAAAAAGTGCGCAATAACGAACAAAAATCGACCTGTCCGAGGATTTTTTTCTGGAACTTCTTATTTCATAAATACCGAATTTATTCCAGTTAAGGTTTCCACCCTGTATTTCTTTTTTTTCAAATTAAATAGAAATTATTGATATCTGTTCAAATAACGCTATGGGGAGCGCTTCTAGAAACGAACGCCGTTTTTTTTTAAATCACTGAATATTTATTTTTACTAACGAAACAACCGAATTGATTGTATAAAGGTAAGATTGAAAAATACGAATATTATTGAGAATCGATTTTCTATAAAAGTTTACTAATCGTAATTTAAAATTGTTCAACTTGTAGAATAGTGAAAGAGAGAGATTAAATTGAAATTTGGCCGAGCGGTTGAGCCGCCGCACAAACGTCGATTTGTTTGATTTAGGCGGCCATAATTGAATTTCCTTAAGTATACCAGGTAACAAAACAAGTCATTAGCAGCCTTAGCAGACACTTCCAGGTACAATACCCAACCCCTTTCATCCCCTTGAATTGCGCGGGAGAGCGGCTACAGGTAATTGCCATTTGGTCATCGTTCGTGGTGTACGCAAGTAATCTCGGTGCTCTCAGTTTAAAGAAAGTTTACAAAGTGAATATTTGTATGTTAAAATCAGTTTTTCAAGAAAATATTAATGGATTCTAGCAATTCAGGTAAGCCCCTTTCTGATAACTATAATTTTTTTAAAACTTATTTCGATATAACATATTTCTAGGTCCTTAAAAATAGTTTGTTTACGGTTGTATTTTTTGGAGTAATTTTAGTTTTGAATCGTCTTTTTGTTGTGTATCCCTGTCCGTCCCGGCCTCAAGTTTTTTATGATTAATTAATTTGAAGTTATAGCTACTACCATTTTAAAATTTGGCCGCCGGTTTGCACAGTTTTTCAAAATAATTCACTTTTAAAAATATTTGCAATTTAAAAAAAAATGTGTTTTTTCTTATATGTTGATTTTTATTTTCTTTAGGGTCGTCCGGCACATCGGGTTTGAAAATAGTGACTCGTAGACATCTATTTGAGAAGTTAGATGATCAAAATCTGCCATCGATTAACGAAAAACTCGAATTCTTAGAAAATGATCTTCTCTCGAGTTATGGTGACACAGAAGAGAGTAAACAACTTTTGAAGCATAAATTCTCCTATTTTAAAACCAACATAAAACAAAGATGGTCTAAAGCGCATAACATGAAAGAGACGTTTTTGAAAAACAACGATTCTTGGTTAGAGGGGACATTTGAAATACCCATATTGACGCCAAATCGCCCAGGTCGGCCCTGCAAATCATTTAGTGAATCGAGTGAGAGAAGTAAAAGGAGGAAGACGGAAGAAATTCGTTCTATCGTGGAAGAAGATGCAATAATTCATGCGGCCCAATACTGATACTACAGAAACGTGGACAAAGAAATGCGTCACATATCCTTAAGGACATCACAATTCTCCAGCAAGTGCAAGTATATATAAAGAAAGGATTTCCGAAACAAAGGAAGATGCTGCTGCCCTGACCCCTCAGCAAGGGCTTTTAATGTTTGTAGAAGCAGATTTGACAAAGCGTCAATATGAAATAATAAGAGCAACAAATAAAAGTTTTTACCCGTGCTACGATCTAATATTAAAAGCGAAACAGGAATGTTATCCTCCCAAGGAAACAATACGTGTAACTGCTACCAGTGTTGAAAGTGATTTACAATGCCTAATGGATCTAACCGTTAGGCGCTTATCTCTTTACCTGCAAGAAGTCTTAGAAACACTTAACGAGACTGAAAGGAATACTCTGCACATAATTTGCAAATGGGGCTGTGACGGTTCACAGCAAGCACAGTTTAAGCAGATGTTTAGCAACGATGTGGAATCAGATGCAAATATATTTATAAGTTCCTTTGTACCCTTAAAAATTGTGTGTGGAGAAGAAAAGAAAAAAGTTGTTTGGCAAAACCCTACACCGTCTTCTCCTCGATATTGTCGTCCAATAAGGTTTAGATTCGTAAAAGAATCTAAAGATGTCATCAAAGAAGAAATAAATTACGTTAAAGACAGTGTAAAGTCACTTGCTATCACAGAAGTGGACCTAAAGGGTAAACATTTCAATTTTAAGCACATTTTGAAAATGACCATGGTTGACGGTAAAGTGTGCAATGCAGCAACCAACACAACATCAACGAGCAAGTGTTATATATGTGGTGCTACCTCCAAAAATTTTAATGATTTGTCAACAAAAAATGATGTCAGCTTACAAACTTTAGAGTTTGGGATTTCCGTGCTACATGCACGAATCCGGATATTTGAAAGTATCCTTCATTTGGCCTATAAATTAACTATAAAAAAATATCGCAAAATTAAGACAAAAGAAGAAAAAGATATCGAAGAAAACAGAAAAGGAGAAATTCAAGAAAGGTTTCGCCTCGAAACGGGCCTCTTGGTGGATATGCCAAAATCTAATTTTGGTAACAGCAATGATGGAAGCACTAGTAGACGATTTTTTGCAAATCCAGAATTGGCTGCTGACATCACTGGAATCAGCTTTGAACTAATTTACAGGCTGAAAATAATTTTGAAAGCTATATCAAGTGGATATGACATAAATGTTAAAAAGTATGATCAATACGCTTTAGAGACGGCAACGCTATATGTTGAATTATATGGGTGGCATCCTATGACTCCAACCATTCATAAAGTCCTGATCCATGGTAGGGCAATCATAGAAAATGCGCTCCTGCCGATAGGGCAGCTCTCAGAAGAGGCAGCTGAAGCCCGAAATAAACATTTTCGGTCTTACCACCAGAATTATGCTAGAAAATTTTCTAGAGAAGTATGCAATGAAGATATATATAGTAGATTACTATTAAGCTCAGACCCGTTAATGAGTAGTATGAAAAAGCCTAAAAAAACATCAGTTAAGTCATTTTCTCCAGAGACAATTGATCTTTTAATACCAGCCCAGCCAAATGAGGATAATTAATACTTTATTTTTTAAATATTTCTTTATGTTTACTTTTTTTATTATAATGTCTTGTCAATGATAAAGAACTATGTATTTTTATTTAAAATATACTATTAAACCTTAATAGACAGTAAAATAATTTTGGCCGCCTAAATCGGCCAAATCGACCTATGTGCGCCGGTTTCGCCAAATCGGTCACGGAGGTGATCTGGGTTCGATTCCCAGCGGAGGCGAGTAATTTTTCTAACGAAAAATACTCGTCTCCGGTTCCATAGATGTGTGTGAATGTGTTGTGACGTCCAAATTAGTCGAAATACATGTTAATATAAATCAACGTTAGTGGCTGAATGGTAAAAACCTATGCCAAACAAACAAACAAACAAAAAATGAAATTCCAATAGAAAAACCAGCTAAACCTGGATCAGTATCGGTTCGAAGAAAATATACCAAAGAGATTATTTTTGCCCTCCAGAGAAAGCAGGTATAAATAATTTGCATAATGTGAAGAAGAAACGATTAAGCGACTTTGTTGCACCGCCCCAACCTGGAACGCGAGGTTACTCTTTTGCAGATTCGGTAGCTACAAGTTTGTAAAATGAATATAATTTTATTGAGGGTATTCAAGTTCATTGCCCAAAGAAAACAGGTACTGCTAACGCAAAGGTTAATAAATACATTATTGGGGAGAATAAATGGGTTTTGTTGAAAGACCACAAATCTCTCTATAATTTATTGCACCAATGCCGGTCAAAAATGCGAGTTTAGCTACATCTAGGCGACCGTTCTTGTAAGTACTTCTTTGCTACCCTCCCGTTAAGGGTGTAAATATCTTACCTCCGTGCACTCTCATGTGTGAGGACAAAGAACCCGCCTGGATGAAAGATTTATTACATATCTTGCAGAAATAAGGCTTCTCCCCCGTGTGAATCCTCCTGTGAACTGTAAGTGTGCTCGATCCGTTAAAAGCTAAAACAAAAAAATGGGGGGGGTTCCACAATCACAAACAATGTACTAATCACTCCGTAATTCCATCCAAGATATTATTTAACATAATATGTTAGACAGAATTTAATACCGAGCACAAGATGAGACACGCATGAAAAAGCAACGCAGTTTTTTTATACCGCATATATTTAAATGCGACAGTGTAACATAATATATAAAATTACGAAAAAACTATTCGTGAAAATGCAAACAATGTCTTAATTAATAAGACAACTCAAGACGATAAATATCCATTCAAACAACTACTTCCCGTGCAAATACACCTCCGACAGTGTAAATTAAGGCATAGTTATAACTGCGTCTTATAACTACGCCTTAATTTACACTGTCGTATTTTTTTTGTCGCATTTAAACAGGGAGTTTTTCTTTCAAGTATACGTATTCCAAATTCAGCCTATTTTCTGTAAATCTGTTTTTTTTAAAGTTCAATTTGAAGCTTTAAACAAGTGTTTTCCACTCCCAGACTAAGCATGAAGTAAAATTTCGAGTTTAGAAAAGCCCCGTGAAAATTTGTCGAGGGTCGCGCAGCGACCCGAGACAAATTTTCGGGGCTTTTCTAAACTTGAAATTTTACTTCATGCGCCACGCATATAAAACACTAATATTGTAAAATTTATGTATATTCGAACTTCACTTGAAGTCTGTGTTTTATACGCGTGGCGCATGAAGTAAAATTTCGAGTTTAGAAAAGCCCCGTGAAAATTTGTCGAGGGTCGCTGCGCGACCCTCGACAAATTTTCTGGGCTTTTCTAAACTCGAAATTTTACTTCATGCGCCACGCGTATAAAACACTATAATATTGTCAAATTTATGTATATTTAAACTTCACTTAAAATCTGTGTTTTATACGCGTGACGCATGAAGTAAAATTTCGAGTTTCGAAAAGCCCAGAAAATTTGTCTCGGGTGGCTGCGCGACCCTCGACAAATTTTCACGGGGCTTTTCTAAACTCGAAATTTTACTTCATGCTTAGCCTGGGAGTGGAAAACACTCGTTTAAAGCTTTAAATTGAAATTGTTTAAAAACAACGGATGTTCGAAAATGTACAGCAAATTCAGCTTATTTTCTTTAAATCTTTAGATATTCGTTTTACTTAAAGAGTTTAATTTGAAACTTTAAACGAGTGTTTTCCACTCCCAGACTAAGCATGAAGTAAAATTTCGAGTTTAGAAAAGCCCCGTGAAAATTTGTCGAGGGTCGCGCAGCGACCCGAGACAAATTTTCTGGGCTTTTCTAAACTCGAAATTTTACTTCATGCGCCACGCGTATAAAACACTATAATATTGTCAAATTTATGTATATTTAAACTTCACTTAAAATCTGTGTTTTATACGCGTGGCGCATGAAGTAAAATTTCGAGTTTAGAAAAGCCCAGAAAATTTGTCTCGGGTCGCTGCGCGACCCTCGACAAATTTTCACGGGGCTTTTCTAAACTCGAAATTTTACTTCATGCTTAGTCTGGGAGTGGAAAACACTTGTTTAAAGCTTCAGATTGAACTTAAAAAAAAAAAGGACAAATATCTACAGATTTGTATCATCAATATAGGTTGAAGTATTTTTTGTTATATTATAAGACTATACAGGGAATTTTTTGTTTAGCTGTAAATTTTCCGACATTCGTTGTTTTTTAAAATAGTTCAGTTTAAAACTTTAAACGAGTGTTTTCCACTCCCTGACTAAACTCGAAATTGTACTTCATGCGCCACGCATATAAAACACTAATATTGTGATATTTATGTATATTCGAGCTTAATTAAAATCCGTATTTTATACGCGTGGCGCATGAAGTAAAATTTCGAGTTTAGAAAAGCCCAGAAAATTTGTCTCGGGTCGCTGCGCGACCCTCGACAAATTTTCACAGGGCTTTTCTAAACTCGAAATTTTACTTCATGCTTAGTCTGGGAGTGGAAAACACTTGTTTAAAGCTTCAAATTGAACTCTTTCAAAACACAGGGAATGTCAGAAAATTTACAGCTTATGCATGTTTACCTAAAAGAAGAATTCCCTGTAGAAAACTGCGTTGCTTTCATCTGCGTGACTCACCTGCGTCTCGTCTTGCCCTTGGCTTAAGGGGTGATTAGTAAGTTGTAATAGTTCATCTGGGTAAGCATTGAGAATATCATAAAAATGTTTCAAATAAAAGTTGTAGATCTCATCAAAATAGTTGAAATCCATACTTAACTATCTCGTCTAGTTTTAGAGAAGTTTTTGTACACTTATGAGCAGTGGCGGCCCTAGCAACATTTTTTTAGGTGGTGCGGGATTTCATGGTGCCCCCCCCCCCCGCGTTTCGTTTTCCGTTTTCGGCGCCCCAAATTTATAGGTGGTGCGAGATCTCATGGTGACGCCCAGCGACGGTTCGCAGCCTAACTTCAGGGTAGGCCAGAGCGGTCTAGGACGTTTCATCGCCGCCGTTTCATCGCCGGGCCAGTTCATCGCCGGCCGTTTCATCGCCGGGCCAGTTCATCGCCAATATTTTTATAAAATAAAATATTGACGATTATTTGGATGCCTTAGCAGTAGAAATTCCTCCAGAGTTACAACCACTGTTAAATTGGTTTGAAGATATATATATATATATATTGGAGGTCAAAATAGACGCTCTAAAGGAAGATAGCCTGCAATGTTTCCACTTGAAATATGGAATCTTTATGAGCGTGTATTGCACGAAGAAGACCGAACAAATAATCATGCTGAAGCTGCGCATCGGCGACTGCAAGTTGAATTAGGAGTTCATCATCCTACAATTTGGAAATTTATTGACGCATTACGGAAAATACAAAAAGGTCGAGACACCTACTACGAACAATTAGTTGCAGGGAATGATCCACCTGTTAAACTCCGCAAATATCGTCAGGCTGATGAAAAAATAAAAAAAATTGTGTCGGATTATGATAATAGGGAGCGTATAGAATATCTTCGTGGAATAGCACACAATTACCAATTTTAATTAAATAAATGTTTTCTAGTTGTTGTATTTAATGGAAATATGTAGATTCTAAGTTTGTTATTCTCATATTAATCATAAATAATTTAAATGTCATATTTCCTAACCTATCATAACCTATCCTAACCTATTCTAACCTATCCAAACCTATCCTAACCTATTCTAACCTATCCTAACGTACCCTAACCTATCCTGACCCATCCAAACCTATCCTGACATATCCTATCGCATTGGCCTGCGATTCTAAGTTTGTTATTCTCATATTAATCATAAATAATTTAAATGTCATATTTCCTAACCTATTCTAACCTATCCAAACCTATCCTAACCTATTCTAACCTATCCAAACCTATCCTAACCTATTCTAACCTATCCTAACGTATCCTAACCTATCCTGACCCATACAAACCTATCCTGACATATCCTATCGCATTGGCCTGGCGATGAACTGGCCTGGCGATGAACTGGCCTGGCAATGAAACGGCCGGCGATGAACTGGCCCGGCGATGAACTGGCCCGGCGATGAACTGGCCCGGCGATGAAACGTCCCATCCCCAGGCCAGAGAGCCAAGATAATTAATATGTATCGGTTATTGAAAGGTGACTTTGTTGTGCAATTCCGCGTATTTATAAATCGCGATCTTAACCTCAAATGTTGTGTGCCTTGGCGCTGTGGCCGACCCTGAAGTTAGGCTGCGAGCCGTCGCTGGTGACAACCCCCCCACGCATTTCGTTTTCGGCGCCCGGTGCGGTCGCACCGCCATTGCTTAAGAGTATCATGGACTTTCATCCTTATATGATGAAACTCCATGATACTCTTAAGTGTTTGCTGGTTTTCACATATATTAATAAGATGCAAATGTAATTTAATTAGAGTTTCTCTGTAAGACATTGTGTCTGTTGGAAATGAATGATTATTATAAACACTTGAAATAAAACAACTGAATTGGAAAGATTTCACTTTATTCTTTAACATTGCAACATGTTTTGCCACCCAAGGGCTTGTGCAGGCAGATAAATAACAATATATCATCGCTGTTATAATAAAATGTCGTATGTTTTCACGTATAGCAAAAGTGCTAAATAAATATTCTTTATTATATACAGGGTGTCCCCGAATGGTCTGTACAACGCTCTACCACATATTCTCTGAAACAAAATAAGACGATTTAACTAAACTTATCTCTATCCAAAAGTGGTTCCTAAGCCATCTACGAAGCTTCAAAGATATTATTTTTTTTTCATTATTTTTCAAATATTTTTATTTTGGACTTAGGTAAGAAAACCTAATTTGGCACATTTAATTACATTGATACAATGCACTTTTTGCGATATGTTTCTTTATCCTACGTTTAAAGTAAGTGGTCAAACTAGGACCATCGACTTCTTATATATACAGAACATCAGTAGACATAATAAAAGCAACAAATGAAATAAATAGCGCCTTAATTAATTTAAACAATTGCTTACAGGATAATAGTTTGAAAATTAATACAACCAAAACAAAAGCAATGATAATTAGCAGAAAAGATCAGTCCATAGAAAATAATACAATTAAATTCAATAATAGCCCCATAACATATGTCAATACAATAAAATACCTAGGAGTTCAATTAGATAAACGATTACAGTTCAATGAACATATAGATTATACATGTAAAAAAATAGGAAAAAAGTTAGGAGTATTAAGACGAAGTAGTTATTATATGTCGCAAGCTACCAAAAAAACAATATATAACACTATTATACTACCACATTTTCACTTTGCAGGATCTATTCTTTATCTTGCAAATAGTGGATCTTTGAATAGACTCCAAATATTGCAAAATAAAGGAATGAGAATAATTTTAAATTGTAAAAAATATACAAGTATAAGAACGATGTTAGAACAACTGGATTGGATAAACATAGAGAATTTTGTAAAATTTAAGGCATTAATTTTTATTCGCAAAGTTTACACTGGGAAGATGCCCAAATACTTTGATGAAAGTATCATCACTAATGCAGACATCCATACGTACAACACAAGAGGCAGAGGAAATATTTTTCTCCCATTCAAAAACACAAAGGCAGGACAGAATTCACTCTTTTTTAAAGCTGCTCAAGAACACAACAAGCTATCAATAAAAATAAAAGAAGAAGAAAATATTAATAAGTTTAAATCAAAGTTGCTAGATTACTTGAAGAGTCTTCAGAAATAGTCGTAGTGTATGGGCTGTGCATTGTGTGTATATATTATTAATTGTTCCTATATGTATAAGTACAAATTTTAAATAAGTATTATTACCTTTTTAGTTATTGTTTTTTGCATAAATGTATAAGTATTGTTGTATTATGGATTTATTATTTTTACATAGATATTTAAGTATGGTTTTAGACTGATTTTATTAAAGTAGTAAAAAGATTATATGTTAAGTATTATTATGTGATAAATTTATTATACATACACAATTTATAGATTAAGGATGATCAAATGTTTATTTTATATATATATATAGATATACATATATTTTTCTATGTTATTATATAGCAAAGATGCTAAATAAAGATTATTATTATTATTATACCATGCACTTTTTGCGATATGTTTCTTTATCCTACGTTTAAAGTAAGTGGTCAAACTAGGACCATTGACTTCTTAAGATACCTAAATATTTTTATTCAACAGGTCAAATCATAAGGAATACTTTTTTTCTGCAAGATCATTCAATTTTACGTATTTTTGGCTCTTATAAAATTTTGCTATTTTCCCCACAAAAAAATATTTTTATTTGTCAAAAAAAAGTTATAAAATTATGAACAATATTTTGCTTCTGAAAACAATTAACAAAGTAGAAATAAAGATAGGTACCTAACAATAAACACAAATTTATTAGTTTCACAACAAATGTTCAAACTGATTGCCATTTTCAGCAATACAACAATTTACTCGTCGCAAAAAATTAAAATGGACACGTTGTAAAACACCAACATTGTTTTTAACTGTTTGAAACGCATTCTGTATTCACGCCCATAATTCGTCGTGCGTATTTATGGGCTTACCATAAACCATAGATTTAATAGTTCCCCACAAAAAAAAGTCCATTGGGGTGATATCCGGGGAACGTGGAAGCCAAGGCACTGGTGCGCCATTTCCTCTCCCAATCCATTTACCGGGATACTTTTGGTTTAAAAAAGTACGCACTGGTAAAGTGAAATGAGGTGGAGCCCCATCATACATAAACCAGATATCACGCCTAAGTAAAAGCGGCACATCCTCCAGTAAGACTGGCAATTCCTGAAGATGTTGTAAGTACTGTTCTCCGTTTAAATTTTGTGGTAAAATTACTGGTCCTACAATAATATCATTTACTATACCGGCCCAAACATTTATTTTAAATTGCTGTTGGAAATGCATGGTTTTAGTTGCATGTGGATTATCTTCGGAATAAACATGCTCATTTTTAAGATTTGTTATACCTCTTCGGGTAAAACACGCTTCGTCTGTAAACAAAATTGTCTTGGCGAAATTCAAATTGTCAATTTGGTTATTAACAATAAATTGGCAAAACTGAAGTCGCTTATCGTGATCCTGAGGCATTAGCTCTTGAACTTTTTGAATGTGATATGAGTATAGCAGTTGCTCTTTAAACACCTTATGCACAACATTTTTAGATACGCCTAGTTCAGCACCTAAACGCCGGGTACTTTTAGATGGATCTTCATCTATCCGTTCTAAAATCTCTTCTTCAACATCCACAGTTCGTACAGTGCGTCTTCTACCACAATCCCTCGCAGAGTATTCTAAGCGGCCAGTTTCTCGAAGTCGCCTTTCTACGGAAGCAAATGTTTGATGGTTTGGTATTCGGCGATTTGGAAATCTTTCACTGTACACTCTTACACATTTGCGGCCATTACTTTCACAAAACCCAAAAACTAAAACAATATCAGTTAATTCATTAATTGAGTACATGACTGATGTTGTCACAAAATCACCGATAACTGAATTTCACAGGTGTCTCAATTTCTATTTTTGTAAATAAAGAATCAGTTTTTTTTTAGAATTTTATTTCTTTGTTGTTTTGACAAATAAAAATATTTTTTTTGTGGGGAAAATAGCAAAATTTTATACGAGACAAAAAATACGTAAAATTGAATGATCTTGCAGAAAAAAAGTATTCCTTATGATTTGACCTGTTGAATAAAAAGATTTAGGTATCTTCAGAAGTCGATGGTCCTAGTTTGACCACTTATTTTAAACGTAGGATAAAGAAACATATCGCAAAAAGTGCATGGTATCAATGTAATTAAATGTGCCAAATTAGGTTTTCTTACCTAATTCCAAAATAAAAATATTTGGAAAATAATGAAAAAAAATAATATCCTCGAGGCCTCGTAGATGGCTTAGGAACCACTTTTGGATAGAGATAAGTTTAGCTAAATCGTCTTATTTTGTTTCAGAGAATATGTGGTAGAGCGTTGTACAGACCATTCGGGGACACCCTGTATATATATTTTTCGGTACTCATTATGTAAACTAAAACAACATTTATGTATCATATATTGCACAAAATTTCTAAGAACTTCATGCCAGCACGCTACAAGTGTTCACTCAATTAGGTGCTTTGAACTATTATTGTTACATCTGGATATTCATTACGTTGAGCAGAACACTGCTCAATATAAAAGAAGTATATTATAGAACGGATGTTAATTTGTTGAAAATATATGTACTCATGTTATGTAATAATAATAATAATAAAATAAATAAAATATATATATATATATATATATATATATATATATATCTTTATTTATAGACTTTTAACAACTTCATTTTTACAAATAATTTGATTAATGTATAGTCTTTCAGACTGTATTCTTTATTATTATTATTATTAAAAATCTACAATTTTCAGTAGGTAAGAAAAACTGCAGAGAGCAGATGTAACTAACAAATACAAGCGTTTTTCCTCAATAAAATTTTTCTGATAATTTAAACGTACAACATTTTAATATAACAGTGACGATATTTAATAATAATTGCATATACATTTAAAAATAGTGCTTACATATTATGGAAGCTTTCAAAACAAACCAAATGTAAATGAACATTACATTTTTGACACATGTACACGGTCTGGCTTTTACACTTTCTGCACCTCTTCCTTGCTTTATGTGGATGCCTCACAATAATATGTCCGACTAAATCTTTTCGTTTCTCATCCGGTAGTTCTCCCATTGGAGGGCGTCCCCGTCCTTTGTATATTTGGACTTGGTCTTCTCCATCTGCATCAGTTATATCAGTGTTATATATTTTTTTGTTTTCATGAGAAGTTCTAATTACGCTAATTGAGATATAAGATAATTATAAATTTTCCAGGCATTGGCAATAGTGGTATTAATAAATAAGAGCCAACACCCTTTGGCGTCTTACCCTTATACGAATAATTAGCCTACTAGTGGCGGATTTAGGGCGTTTATGGAAGTTTTGAATGCGAGGCAGAACGGGAGCGGGCGCAAGCGTTTGCGTTTTAACAGATAGGTTTATATAAGAGTCTCTAGATGGACGTGTGCGAGGCGGAGAAAACGCCAGCACCCATCTGTCTAGGAACTCTCATATAAACCCATGTGTTAAAACGCAAACGCTTGCGTCCGCTCGCGTTCAAAACGTCCATATAAGAGTGCCCTTAAAGGATTAAAGCCCCTGGTGCTAAGAAAAAATTAAATTACGACCCCTTGCATGAGCATACACTGAAAACAATATACAAGCCTGCCAAATAACGTGTTTATATCAAAAATTCCAACAATTAAAAGTACTCTATTAATAATTTTTAAGATATTTTCAAATTAATGTAAAACAGTCTTATTTTATAGAAATAAAATGCAAACTAAAAAAATTTCACTTTGAAAATATTTCGATATATCTTTATGAAATTTTGTGTGGATGTTAAACAAAAAGTGCCCTTTCAAAATATGTAAATCTCTAACAAGTGTTTTCCACTTCCAGTCTAAACATGAAGTAAAATTTTGAGTTTAGAAAAGCCAGAAAGTTTGAATTTGTCGAGCGAAGCGAGCCCGGCAAATCCAAATTTTCAGGCTTTTCTAAACTCGAAATTTTACTTCATGCGCCAAGCGTTTATAACACTGAAATATTGTGATATTGCGACATTAATCGTCCTCGGTCAATATTTGATATTTCGATACAAAAAAAAAACACATGAAAGACCTTCCGAGTATTTTTTGACAAAAAAAATAATATGTTTCTACTTTGAGTAAAACACTTGCAACCTTTCTTCAAGAATTTAAGGCAATTTTAAAAAATCAATCCAATGTTTCTATAATTTTGTTTACTTTTTTTTTCTAAGATTTTGATTTTATTTTCAAATAAATAATAATAATTTCGAGGCCCCATAAGTTCCCCCAGGTAAGCAACCCATTAAATCAGCTGCTGAGTCATCCCAAGCTTTTTTTAAAATGTTTATGTTTATATTATTTAGATATATAAATGAAGTTATCTTGAACAAGTTCCTCATCTTTCACGTGGAGAAACATATTTATTTATTTATTCAGTCAACAGAGCCCATTTAAAAAAGACATAACATAATACAACTATTAATATGATTTTAAAAAGAAACTACTTGGATTAATTCTACCAGTGGCCAACTTTATGTGAAACAAAAATGCCAAGGTAATGCATCTCAGAATTAAAAGGTGCGCTCGCCGTGCTGCTAAACGCACGTATTAATGACGCAATTCCGTGACGTAAGGAGCATTGATAAACAAAATGGATACGTAGTGCTTTCAACCTCATTTTTTGTATCTTAGGCCGCGAGCCGTTACTGAATTTCACATTGGGTCACTCTCAAGAAATATTTTGGTTTTTTATTCCAATTAGTTTTAACTTTAAGTCATTCTAAATGAATTATTTGGAATAAATAAGCAAAACATTAAGTGTTTTCTTTTAAAAATCATACAAATAAAGTTTATAATTATTACAAATTAATAAATTAAGCCATCAAAAAGTTGAACTGCACTTTTGAGTTGCTACAATTTTCATTTCAAACATTTTTCTCTATCATATTTTGTTTTCACGAAATTCAGATTCTATTTTTACGAAATGGAACACTTCGTATACTGTATTTTGATTGAAATACCGTTTGTTACCTTTATGACATATGTCGCATTCGTGTGTCTTTTCCCCGGTGTGCGAGCGCATGTGTTTGGTGAGCTCGTTGGACTGACAGAAGGCTTTTGGACAGACGGAGCACACGTACGGACGTTCGCCTGTGTGCGTCCGCATATGGGCTACCAAATTTGATCTGGTTCTAAAGGCCATTTCGCACATATTGCACTGATGCGGACGTTCGCCTAAAAAAAATCATATAAAATTATTACAGTACTTTTTTGTATAACATCCAAAAATAAATAGAAATTGTAAAAAAAATTAACAAGCAAGTCGATTTTTCTTGTGAGAGTCAACTCTTTCAATGCTTGTGTCTTCGTAAAGATAATAGAGGAGAAACTAGCTGGGAGGCTAAAGTTAACAGAGAAGATAAGTTGCAGTTCGACAGGAATAAACTTTACAATTTCATTTTTATTTTGGGAATATACTGATTTATTTTCAACTTCAAACATTGTCAATATCAGGCACGCCACCAGGGGGGTGGCTCACGGGCCCCCCAAGACTAACTAAATTGTGGTATTTTGAAGTATATACATAGCATAAGGGATCTACCTACCTCGGCTTTGCTAGACTACCTAAACCAGGTAGGCTGGCTGAGCTGAGGCTGGGTAATCGACGGGAGGAAGCACAATGGGCCTAAGTGCAGTGCAGAAATGCGCACTTCCCAAAGAACCAGAACTAGTACATACATAGCTTTAAATGCGTTAGCCTCTCCTAAGACTGGGATGAGCCCCCCAAGACCAATTTCTGGGTGCGCGCCTGGTCAATATTGTGATTATTCATCAGAATATTAAGCCGTACACTCCAATATAATCAACATACCTGTGTGCGTTTTCACGTGATTCTCAAGACCCTGAGTTTGCCGATAGCTCTTACCGCATATCGTGCACTCGTATGGCCTCTCGTCGGTGTGTGTCCGGAGGTGTATCTTAAAATTGCCACTGTGCGAGAATGCCTTACTGCACATTTGGCACTTGTATGGCTTATCTATGATGTGGGTCTTCATGTGTCTGCCCATTTGCCTCGAAGTCATAAACTCCTAAAGAAGATTTGTTAAAATTACATCTTTATACAGGGTTATTCAAAATAAAGGAACAGATTTCAAACATTCATTTCTTTCAAACTACAAAAGGTAGAACCATAATTCCACCGTTCCTGGACAGACGAAAGTTTAAAATTTGAGCAGTTTAGGCAGAAGTTCCAACTACGGCCGCATTGGCGCTGTTGCTTGTCATGTTAATTGTCTGTAGTAAAATGGCTACACAACAAGAAAAAGCATTTTGTGTGATGCAATTAGCAAAACTAGAGTCCATTATTGAAGTTTAAAGGCAGTTTAATAAACAACCCCCTCGTCATATGCAGATTTACCAGTGGCATCGATGCTTACATCTGTAAACAGAAAAGCATGGGACATTCACGCACATCAAATGAAAATGTTGAGCGTATTCGTATTTCGAAAGGATCCCAAAAAAATCAAAGAACGTATAATACATAGTGCTCATATTGAATGCATAAACATTTCAACTTTTCTCTTTACAGGAACGTTCGAACTGTGTTTCTATCTTTTGTAGTTTGGAAAAAATTAATGTGTGAAATCTGTGCCTTTATTTTAAATAGCCCTGTATGTAAGCATAAGATATGATTTTTTTAATGTATTACACTTAATTTTTCAAACAGATGCCCAAAATATTTATCTTTCAATTTATTCTGGAGGTGCTGCAGCCTCGTAGCCCTTAAGGACAAACCGTCATTGCATCTAAGTAATGAAATCGATAACCTCAATAATTACTAATTGTTTTTTTGCCTACATGCAAGTCTAAATCTGTCTGGGAGCAGCTGGCTAGGAACAACAGAGTCAAACTGGTCTGGGTTCCGGGACACGCAGGGATCAAAGGCAATGAAATTGCCGACAACCTTGCCAAGGAAGGGTCCAAAACTCCATTTGTCGGACCAGAACCTTACAGTGGAATAACTAAAGTCCGCATCAAGGGGATGATCCGGGAATGGGAAGATGCTGCCAAAAGCGCTCACCTGAGAAACACACCTGGTCTGCGGCAGGCGAAAAGGTTCATCGCCTTCTCTGCCGTAAGAGCCGGACACTTTCTCAGGTTAAGCAAGGGCAACCTAAGGCTCATAACCGGCCTTCTAACTGGACACTGTCCTCTGAAGTACCACCTCACCAAGATGGGTCAGACAACTGATGCCAACTGCAGGTTCTGCAACGAGGCACAAGAAACAGCAGAGCACCTACTTTGTGAATGCCCTGCCTTGTCCCTTCAAAGAGGGAACTACCTGTCATCGGCCACTTCAAACACCGAGGAATTGGTACACATTAACCCTCAAGTTATAGTAGACTTCATAAGAAGTCTAGACATTGAGGAACTCAAGTAGGTCAGGGATAGTTACAAAAGATCTTTTAGGTCGAGGTAACTTCGAAAGGCCCAGAGGCCATACGACCCACCGACCCCATAACATACTAATTGTTTATTATTGATAATGAGTGCTTAGCAGTCTAACGAATAAAAATAAAATTGAAGTAAGGAACAAACAGTGTTTTTATTGTTAACCTCAATAATACTTGACATGCTGAAGCAAATTGATTATAATAGTTTGTGCCGTGTCGTCTGTGGATGAATAAGAAGCGGGAAGGAAGAAATAAGTGGTAAAGAGGAAAGAAGATTGCAAGAGACAGATTTTTCGTTCGTGTTATCGGCGCACATAATCTCGAGTGGTTTTGTGACACTTTTGCCGGGACTGCTCCGGGGAAACAAAAATAATAGATATTTTCAGATCATGTACAGAAGAAAATGTGTATTGATATAAGAAAATAGAATAATTATCATAAAAGGTTCTTCACTGACTTGTTGTTAAGAATATTGCTTACTAATCGTATTACACAAGAATAAAGTTAAGTAACACCTCAACTTTAAGTGTTACAAGTTAATAGAGATGTTGCAATAGTTTTTGACAATTATTTAAACTTGAATTTTATAATATATTTCCGTACTCATTATGTAAACTAAAACAACATTTATGTATCATATATTGCACAAAATTTCTAAGAACTTCATGCCAGCACGCTACAAGTGTTCACTCACTTAGGTGCTTTGAACTATTATTGTTACATCTGGATATTCATTACGTTGAGCAGAACACTGCTCAATATAAAAGAAATATATTATAGAACGGATGTTAATTTGTTGAAAATATATGTACTCATGTTATGTAATAATAATAATAATAAATAAAAAAAAAAATATAAGAGTCTGAAAATAATTACCTTGCCGCAGACGGTACACTTTTTCACTTTCTCCTGGCACTCATCATCCTTATTTAAATCCACACTCTCCGATTCATCCTCAACAATCTCCTGCTGCACAGCCAAATTCTGCTCTTCCAGCTGGGGGATAACACCCAATTCTGCCTGTTGCTGCACAATCTGCTGCTGGGGTTGCTCCAACGAATGCATCGAGTAACCCTCTACATCATCAAAATCCTGCTCCTCTCCCAAATCCCCATTACTGAGAACCTCCATTTTTGGTTCAACACTGTAATCGACGTCTGATTGTTGTGGGAGCTGGGTAAACGGGTCAAATTTTTCTTCTTGGTACATCTCGATGGCGGGGTTGCATTCTAAAAAGACGCACTCCGTTTTGTTTTCGATTACTGTGGCTTTGCTTCTGATTAACTGCTGACGGAGTTTGCCGTCGGATTTCTCGCATAGCTGTTTGAACTGGAACGATATGTGAAGGTTCGCCGAGCATTTGTAGCATATTTGGTCGGGTAAACCGTCGTTAAGCCAAACCTGTTGAATTATATCATGTAAAGTTATTTAAATAAAAAACACTTGGTATTGTTTCACAAATTAAGACTTTGTATAAAGTTTTAATTTGTGAAACAATACCAAGTGTTTTTTATTTAAATAACTTTACATATTCTAATATGTTTCACCAAGTGCCAGATGAGAAATTAATTCAAGGAATTATATCAGTTAAAAACCCGATCGAGTTGGCTATAAAATTTTCAAAACATTGTGAAGTAGGTGAATTTGTCAGACGCTCCTGTCAATGTTAATCTAAACCAGTTTTATAATAATATATTACGTCACGAGAGTGATATGCAGCATATTACATATGAGCGGATATGTTGCGTACGAGTAGCGTGGCAGCAAGTGCAGTATTGCGCGAGTATGTAATTGCCATACCACTCGAGAATCGTACGATACTTTACCTACCCCCTAACAAAATAAACAATGAGCATTAAAGAACAACTTATTTATTGTAATAATTTTTAATAGTACCATGATAATGTTAAAAAATAAATGACTACTTGATCAATATACAGAGAATAAAGCTGTACATTTTCCGATATTCGTTGTTTTTTAAAAAAGATTAATTTGAAGCTTTAAACGAGTGTTTTCCACTCCCAGACTAAGCATGAAGTAAAATTTCGAGTTTAGAAAAGCCCCGTGAAAATTTGTCGAGGGTCGCGCAGCGACCCGAGACAAATTTTCTGGGCTTTTCTAAACTCGAAATTTTACTTCATGCGCCACGCGTATAAAACACTGATTTCAAGTCAGGTTCAAATATACATAGAGTTCACAATATTTTAGTATTTTATACGCGTGGCGCATAAAGTAAAATTTCGAGTTTAGAAAAGCCCTGAAAATTTGTCTCGGGTCGCTGCGCGACCCTCGACAAATTTTCACGGGGCTTTTCTAAACTCGAAATTTTACTTCATGCTTAGTCTGGGAGTGGAAAACACTCGCTTAGAGCTTCAAATTAAACTCTTAAAAAAAAAAACGAATAATTAAAGATTTAAAGAAAACAAGCTGAATTTGGAATACGTATACTTTAAAGAAAAACTCCCTGTACATCAAAGAAATGTCATTTCATTGTACTGTAAGCAATCAGCTGTTCAGCTGTAAGCAGGTAATGTACTTGTCAAAGCTATTACGTGCATGTGTACATAATGTTAATCATACTTGTCAAGATGACAGTCTGGTATGATGCGGTTACTAGATAGGGCGTAGGTAAAAGTTTTTTATTTTATTCGGTATTTTAATGTCCACTCACTCGAAAGAAGAATAAACAACACAACAACTATAAAAACAAGGCAAATTAATGAGCTACTAGGTTTGTTTGTTTGTACTGCACTGAGTTCAAGTTTGTGACATCACCAGTTCAGGTCAGTTCATGTCAGTGTACATGAACTGAACTAAAAACAAAAGAACGCTTTTGGCGTAGAATATAAAAAAAATATAATTTCTGCAATACACTACAAAACAATTTAAGGAAAAACTAATAGCAAAATGTTAGTACTGTATTTTATATATTTACAAATAAAACTAGGAAAACTGAAAGAAATCTGTGATTCATAATTTAATTAAAAAAAATGTAAAATCTGACGAAAAAATGTAAATCTGACGATTTCAGAATGTTTGTTCGATAATTCACACATTGCACAACCATAGACATGTCCTGTATTAATCTTTATAATAATAATAATAATAATAATATTTATTGACGGGAACCCCCTTTTATACACAATAGATTTATAAAAAAGAAAAATATCACCATAAAGTGTACAACTAAATAAACATTAATAATAATAATAATACCCATAAAGTAACTAATAGAACTAAGAATAATTTGTGTGTATACATAAATTTCGTTTGAATGAATGTAAAGAGCCAGAGAATAGTCGGAACCAATAGAACTTGTTATAATCGTTGGCTGTACTCATTAGTCGTGTAATGCTGTTGTGAGAGGCGAAATCCGAATTATGAGTGCGGATCCGGAAAAGCGGTGTGTGTCGGAGGCTGCGGGTGGATGATGAAATATAAAAATTGAGCTGAGAGAGTAGTTCCGGGCAGTCACTGAAATTATTGACTAGTCTGAATAATGTGCATAAATCAGAGAAGGTTCTTCTGTCCTCCAGGGAGTGAATATGAAGATCCGCTTTTATTTCTGTATACGAGCCCTGTAAATGTTGTCTGCCCATCTTCCATTCTATGGTACGGAGGAATCTATTTTGGATCCGTTCGATCTTGTAAATGTCCGTCTGTGATTTCGGTGTCCAAATCGGTGATGCGTACTCCAGGTTACAGCGTACAAGAGAACAAAATAATAACTTTAAACAGTGACTATCAAAATCTTTGCAAGCATGATAGACAAAACCCCACATTTTATTTGCTTTAATACATATTGCAGAAATGTGATTCTTAAAATTTAATTGAGTGTCAAAGAGTACCCCCAGATCTTTTACCACACATTGTTTATTTAAATTGTTGACATTAAGTCTATATGTATAATCAATAGTAGATCTACCTCTGGAAAAAGATATGGAGTTACACTTTTTGACGTTCAAGAGCAATAAATTATTATGACACCATTCATCAACACTGCACAAATCATCTTGTAAGTCCATGCAATCATTCGGTGACGTAATAATTTTAAAAATTTTGAGGTCGTCCGCAAAAAGCGAAAACTTTGAATGTTTAATATTATGTTGTATATCGTTGATAAACAACAAGAATAGTATTGGGCCACAATGAGAGCCCTGAGGGACACCCGATGTAGCAAAAAAGTACTCAGCCTGATAGTTATCTATTTTCACACTAAGTCGTCGATTTGTTATGAATGACTCGATCCAAGAGATTGTAATGGTATTGAAACCTAGAAGTTTTATCTTATTCAAAAGCAACACTTGATTCACTGTGTCGAATGCTTTGGAAAAATCTGTATATAAAGCCAGGTAGATGCTTTATATACAGATTTTTCCAAAGCATTCGACACAGTGAATCAAGTGTTGCTTTCTAACCTTTCTAACCTTTCTCCAAAGCATCCGACAGAAATTGTTTATATAAAAGTAAATTTGTTACCGTGGAACGTCCTTTTACTAACCCGTGTTGGTGTGGCGATATTATTTGATGGGACATCCATGATAGTTGCTTTGCAACAATTGCATCTAATAATTTTGGAATAACGGACTGGACACACACACCCCTATAGTTTTCAATCAAATTCCGCTGGCCGGATTTGAATATTGGTTTTATGAAGCTGTTTTTCCATGTTATAGGAAATATGCCTGTGGAAAGAGATTTTAAAAATACACGATGAATCGGTGAACTTAATGTACATATGCATTTTTTAATAAGAATTTGTAATTTTGACTGAACATCATTTATGTAATTATTATAAAGATAAGTAGACATTTCTGAACATAAAGATCTAAGCTGATTAAATTGTTGATAATCATTTGGTAAGCCAGTCATTTTATAATTTTTGTGGGCGATTTTTTTCTTGGCAATATTTAGTCGTAATTCTTTAGTTACCCATTTGGGATAATTAGTGTTATACTTTCTAACGAATTTGCTGGGAATGAATAAGTTTTTCCCTTCTTCAATAATTTCATAAAACTTATCCACAAGTTCATCGATATTACCAATCTTAAATAAATTATCCCAGTTTACAGATGCAAAAAAGTTGTTGATAGAAGAATAGTCAGCAGAATTATATAAAAATACTTTTTCGTAGGTTATCAGATTGCAAATGGGCTCTTCAATAGGAATTTCTAAGTCATAGGCAGAGTGATGATAGCTATTAACAAACATATTATCATCTGATAAATTTACTCTGACATTACATACATTAGTGAAAAACAAGTCAAGAAAAACACCTCTGGCATTTGGCAGTACATTAATTTGATTTAGATTAAGCACAGAATATGAATTTATAATTGACTCGGACTTACTGTCAAAAGATGTCGATGAATCAAAAGTCAAACCCCTAGAAATCCATTTTAATGAGGGCAAATTATAATCACCGCAGACGATAAATTTTGAGGAGTTGTTTGATTGATATAGTGACCCTAGAATTGTGCAATGCTTTTCGTATTGAGTTACACACGAGTTGGGAGGGATATATAATCCGCCTATTATAAAACATACATTATTTAATAAGAACGATACAAAAATATGTTCAAGTGAATTATCCGCTGTGATCAAAGTCACTTCGAAACATTTTCTTATGGCTACAAGAATCCCACCGCCTCCCAATTCCCCCTGAGTGGTGCGGTTTGTGCGAAATATTGAATAATTGTTGAGTTGTAATTGACTATTCATAATGTTGTCGTAAAACCAAGTCTCAGTTATGATTATAATATCATAATCATTACTGGAGATTCCTAACATCAAATCCTTAATTTTTGAGCGTGCACCACCCACGTTCTGATAATACAAACTTAGTTTTTTTGATTCGAGGTATTGGAGGGATTCTTGTTGCTTGTTGCAATATAAGGCACATTATTATTATATTTAATAATCAAGTTAGTTTCACCGTTTGATTTACGAGTTTGCATTTCATTTTTAATTTCATTAAAATAAGTTATTTGTTTCTTCGTTCGATACATTCTAAATTGGTGTTTTGTTGTGGAATCCAACGCGTTACTTCTTAAGACTTCTTTCGCCTCATTTTCATTTTGAAATATCACTTTAAGAGGTCTAGGGTTTGTATTAGGATTGGAGGTAGAAGTAGTTATTTTTTTCCCAACTCTTACAACCTTTTGTGGATGAATCTTTAAACCACGGGCGCTTAATATATTTTTAACAATGTTGTTGTCATCTTGAATTTTGTCTTCGATTTCCTTTGCTTGAGATTCTTGTTCACCAAAAAGAAGAACATTACATAATCGTCTACTTCTGTCCTCGACCTCTAGCATAATATTTTCAACAATTTCATTGCTATTAGGTAAACTTTTATTCATAGTAGCTGCATTTTCTAGTTGTTCAATTCGGGATTCCAAGTTATCGAAGCGGCTAGCTATGGTTTGTTTAATGTCCTCTTTGAATGCAGCTAAATGATTTGCAAGAACTTTATTAAGTATTTGAATAGTAACAAGTTCACCATTGCTTACTGATTGAGCTACAGTTTGAATATCACATTTTGAACAGCACCAATTGGATTTCGAATTTGTAATTGCAACAATCTCAACGTCATTCAGACCACTGCAGCGTACATGAATAAATTTACAACATTTGCCATTGCATTTGATATTGGGTGTATTAGGAGTAACAGCTCTACCACATATACCACAATTATTAACCATAATTACAAAGGAGTAATAAATGTGAGAGTATTATAATTTTCTATTAATATATAATGTATATGAAATTAACTAAATATTTAGATACGTAGGGAAAAAGACAAAGGACACACGCTTCACACCAACGGGGTCCTTCGTGGTGACAGGGAAAAAAAAGACCACGGAAGGAAAATGAAAATAAACAAAGTGGCGAAAAGGATAAAATATTGGAATTAATTTCAACAATTAAAGTAAAAAATATGAATGAGATAAAGTATGAATGAGTACGATATAAAATTTCGATTCAATAAATATGAGTGACCGTGGGTAAAGATTAGTGCTCACATTTAATTAATTTTTTTTCGATATGTGACCTTCACGTCGCTAGACTGCGTGGAATTTTACCAAATGAAATTCGTAAATTAACAATTGAATAACTGCTGATATTTTTACAAGATTCACTCACCACGTTATTGATTAGTAATATAATCGCTATGCCAATTTTCAGATTTTTTTGATCCTTTTATCCCACTTAATTAGATTAAACAAGCAAGAGCAGATGTACACAGTACAGTAATATTGGGATAAATTGTATATCTCCCACCCTCTCCTTTTTCTAACCTGCACTAGTTACACCTACTCTGGACCAGGGGCAAAAGGTGCAAGTGAACTGATCCAAACTGTAACGGGTCACTTGAACTGAGGGTGGCAGTGTGTTGGATTAAACTAAGTTTTTGTATATATTAAACTTGTAAAAAATTGATTTGAGACACATGCCACTTCCGGTCGGAACCCTGTCACATTTTTAAGCTCAAAAAAAAAATAATAACTTAGTACTCACTCTGTGATCACTCCAAATCAGCCCACTTTTCATTTTAGGATTTTTATGAGATTTAATTTATGAAATAATAAGCTCTTTTTTGAAAATCAGCGATAATAATAAATATATTTAGTGCAGAAATATAAAATAATAAACAAGAATTAACAATGAAATATAAGAAGCAAATAAAAAATATATTTGATAAACAGAGCTAAGGGAATATATTAACAAATTAAAAATTATTAAAAAAAGTATGAAGTAAAAATAATTTTTAGACAAACATTTTTTTCTTCTTAAAAAAAAGAAAAAAAATCAACAAAAAAAAATCTCATAAACAAACTACCATCAATCTGCTCACCACCAAAACCAACTCACTCCTATAACAAAAACTTTATTAACACTGGTACTGCTTTCACTCTTGGGATTTATCGTGTTAATGAAGCTCCAAGAACACTTTTTAGACGTTAGCCGAATACTGACTATTTTCTGGCTGTATTGCTATTTTATAGCCAGAAAATTTGCCAAGCGATGAGTTGGGGGTAACAGAGCCCTGGAAGGGTATCTTCACCCTTATCTCATAGGCAGAGGCCGTGTTAGGGATGCTTACTCCCCAAACCCATTGGTTAGCCCTTGGTGGGGGTGATTATCTTCAATTCTCATTGGCCAAAGTAACGCTCAATGCTGATTCGCTGAGCGCCACTTGAGTGTTGACGGAATTAAGGGTGACACACCTAAGCTCTTTGTTGTTACAAAGAATGTTTAAAATAAAATGATTTGTAAGTACAAATATCAGTAAAGATATATTTAAATGATTTTGAGAGTTGGTTGTTTTGGTTATTATTTTGGCGGATCGCAGATTGACTTGTGCTCTTTAAGCACGCTAAAAAAATGAACATGAGTAATTAAAATGTTGAGCACAAAAGGACCACGGAGACCGTAGTGCAGGGACGCTAAGCGATACCACCTCATGTGGAATTAAAATGTTTGTCTAAATCGAACATGATGCAAATATATACAATTGGTAACGCTGTCAGATTAATAAATTAATCGAATTATTAAAGTGACACAATTCATAATTAAACATTTTATATACAAAAATAACATTTCGGATGATTAATAACTCGTGGTTCATATTTAAATTAGTATAATTTTATTAATTAAAAATGAACCACGCAAACGGCAAACTAAATATTTTGAGAAAACTGTACTTAACCTAAAGAAATGTTTTTATGGTGCCGTAGGTACGGTCAACGTATTTTCGGGACCGACACACCGGGCGGTGACAATGGTTTAATCTACCCTTATGTTTGAGCCGGTGATCCTTTGTGTTCGTCACGTTCGCAAATTTCGAGAAAATTTGTCCGGCTGAACTTTAATCTATTTCCGCCGAATTTTGGGATTTAGGTAATCCGAATTTTTAAAAAGGTTTATTACCTATCCCGAAAATACGTTGCCGGTTTATCGTTTTATTGCCCTGGATTATATGAAACAAAAGGCAAACATATCTGTACGAACTTAACGGATTTTCAAACTAAAAGAATGTTTAATTTTCATAAAACTGTAAAAGGGAATGAAATGCAATGAGGTCCGATGTTACATTAAATCGCGAATTAAAAATTACACGTGTTACGACGTGTCAAAATGACACGCTGGTAACAAAACGAACATAGTTCAGTTCAACTTAGTGCATGTAAGGAATGGTTTTGGTGCAAAAAGTGCTGCACCAGTTCATGTAACGAACAAACCTACTGATTACCACAATCTGACATTTATGTCAGGTACGACAAAACGTAAATTAAGCTGCGACCTCGCTATTTTGTTGCATTTCTTTCAATCAAAAAAGCAACGCCTTCTCGATCAGGTTTTAAAATAAACACCTGATAGTTATAATTCAACGAAAAAAAAATCCATGGATAAGAATCATACCACTATGTTACATATAACCCTACTTTTATATTTAAAATATTCAGAGGAACAACACCAAGGCCTATATTGTTCCACTGAGCATTTTAAATATAAAAGTAGAGTTAGATGCAACATTTACAAAACAAAATCTAAGTTTACCTGTACAGATGAACACGCCATAATCTTTTTGAAGATTTTCACTTTAAAAACAGACATCATTTGGCCCTCCTGCAAACACACGCGGCACACTTTATCGAAATCCAACAGGGGCTCCTCCATTGCAATTTCACTCGCATAAAACGCCCTTTTCAAAAACTATTTTAAAAACCAACAAACCGAGCACGTAATTTGTAAATAAACACTACTCGACGACATCTTTATTTGAATTCGGCGCTACCAACTGTGATATCTTATTCCAAGCTTGTCAACATGAGCACAGGGCCGGTTCATCAAAATGTAAAATGTAAAAAATCAACATGTTTGGATTTGTTTGTGATGTATGTTGGTATTTAATGAACGGTACTTCGGTCGGCCTATTTCGTTCGATTGCATAAATCTCAAACACGTTCACGATTAACAATCCGATTATCAGAGAATTCTCCAACAGTTGGCTGTAAACGCCCATCTGTTGTCTCTGATGAACGGCCCCATAGATGTTTATCGCTTCGCTCAGACCCAGTCGACTTCATATGATTCTGTAGGTTCACATATATAGTTGACCGACCCACTCGATGGGAGGGCGCATATGGCGGAATTTCAATTTTCCCGCAAATTCTAACGTGGGCTCTAGTTTTCAATCAACAGCTGTCAGTACCGAAGAGACAAAAATGCCGGAGACGAAATCGTCTCGAGATGAGCGTTAATGAATATAAATAATTACAACCGTAAGTATATATATTATTTTTAAATTTTAATCTATTGTGTATTATTTTAAATAAGTCTAGCGTTAAAACAAATTTTGTGGGCTTTTCTAAACTCGAAATTTTACTTCATGCGCCACGCTTATAAAACACAGATTTCAAGTGAAATTCGAATATACATAAATTTCACGATATTTTACTGTTTTATACGCGTGGCGCATGAAGTAAAATTTCGAGTTTAGAAAAGCCCAGAAAATTTGTCTCGGGTCGCTGCGCGACCCTCGACAAATTTTCACGGGGCTTTTCTAAACTCGAAATTTTACTTCATGCTTAGTCTGGGAGTGGAAAACACTCGTTTCAAGCTGCAAATTGAACTCTTTTGAAAAACAACGAATGTCTGAAAGTTTACAGGTTATGCATGTCATTTCTAAGATGCATTTTTTTACGAACTGCAGCGATTTTGCTGAGAAGTGAAATGTAATTCACAAACTGTGATGAGGTTTTGACATATAGGAAAATGTAGTGGTATATAGGGAAATGAATTTGATAAATGGGAAATATATTTGAGATAAAGGGATGAATATTCGACATAAAGTGAAATGCAATAGAAAAACTCTGTAATACCTTTTAAAATATACATTTAACATGTTCATTATGTCTTTGTTATTTCTCGCATCGCACGGTAATTTAATACCGTGTGGTGTTCCCCGCACCGCACCCACCATTCCATAGATTAAATTAGATTGATAACTCATAGGGGGCTTCACGTATCATGATTTTAGTTAACCGACCCACTCGATGGGACAGCGCTGCAATCGCAAATGAAGTCATTGGTCGCGGGGAGCGGGCGGGTTTCTTGCTAAGCGGGGTGTGCGGTACAGGGGGTCATAACATTGAATGGAGGGTGCGGTGCGGAAAACATCGCACGATATTAAATTACCGTGCGATGCGAAAAATAACAAGACCTAATGAACATGTTAAATGTATATTTTAAAAGTTATTACAAATATATTTAAATAAAACACTGTTTATCACTTTGTTTGTATAACAATTGGTTTATTTGGTGACTATAATTTCGATACTACACGTATCATTATCAAACCGTTAGTAACAAAAAACTACAAAGGAACATTATTTATATTTGCAAATTTTCTAATAACAGCGTTAAAGAGGGGGGTGTATTTAAGGTCAAGCTGGTCGTTAATTACGGGAATTTCCCGATTAGCGCGGGCTCTGTGAATCTCCAAAGACTCCAGGAGGTCCATCTTTCTACCCTTCTCGGCAAAGTGAATAACTGAAAGTACATCCTCGCCAAAAGAATGGTTATTTTCAATCAAATGTTTGGCGAAAGATGACTTATCAATTAATCTATGCCGAAAAGAGTAAAGATGCTCACTGAGTCTGGTCTTAAAATTACGACCAGATTGACCTATATACACTCCCTTACAATCATTACAGGTTAATTTATATATTCCTGATTTGTAACTACTTGGTATCTGAGTCTTATGGTTAAAAATATGATTTTTAATTTTTGTAAATGGTTTCATCGCTATATTTAATTTGTGTTTTGCTAAAATATTTTTAATTTTGTGAGTTATATTTCCAAAGTAAGTAAGGGAACGATATGTTGCTTGTGTTTTAGGTTCGATTCCGGCATATATGTATTTTTTAATAAGTTTAATTTTGTATTGATTAACTATTTTATCTACTATTGACGTAGTATAGCCATTTGAAACGGCTATACTTTTAATAATATCTATTTCTTTTTTAAATGAGGTTTCTGACAACGGAACAATAAAAGCTCGGTTTACCATGGAGTTAAAGGCAGCTAGTTTATGTTTATAGGGATGGTTGGAACAGTTAGGAATTACACGGTCTGTGAAAGTAGGTTTTCTATAAATATCAAAAGTTAGTGATTCATTAGTACGTGTTATTGAGAGGTCTAAAAATTTTATGTTATTGTTAGTTTCTGTTTCTACTGTAAATACTATATTTGGATGTAATGAGTTAATATAATCTAAAAATTGTGTTAATTGTCTATTAGTACCTACGAAAGAAGCTATGATGTCATCGACGTATCTATACCACACTTTAATATGTTTCTTGCCTAGCTGTGAATTTAAAATTGAATTGGTAAGGTTGCACATGAATATCTCGGCTAGCAACGGGCTCAATGGTGAACCCATTGCTAACCCTTCTGTCTGCTTATAATATTTATTATCGAAAGAAAAGTAATTGTTATCTAATATGATTTCTAAAATATTAATAAATTCTATTTGAACTGATATATTTACATTACAATTATCAAATGATTTTTTAATTAACTGTATACAATCTTTAGGTGGAATCTTCGCAAACATATTAGATACGTCGAATGAAACAAGTTTGTGGTTAGTTGGGAATTGTATTGTTGTTAGTTTTTCAGTTAATTCTTTAGAATTTTTAGAGACCCTAATTCAATTAAAAATTCTAAAGAATTAACTGAAAAACTAACAACAATACAATTCCCAACTAACCACAAACTTGTTTCATTCGACGTATCTAATATGTTTGCGAAGATTCCACCTAAAGATTGTATACAGTTAATTAAAAAATCATTTGATAATTGTAATGTAAATATATCAGTTCAAATAGAATTTATTAATATTTTAGAAATCATATTAGATAACAATTACTTTTCTTTCGATAATAAATATTATAAGCAGACAGAAGGGTTAGCAATGGGTTCACCATTGAGCCCGTTGCTAGCCGAGATATTCATGTGCAACCTTACCAATTCAATTTTAAATTCACAGCTAGGCAAGAAACATATTAAAGTGTGGTATAGATACGTCGATGACATCATAGCTTCTTTCGTAGGTACTAATAGACAATTAACACAATTTTTAGATTATATTAACTCATTACATCCAAATATAGTATTTACAGTAGAAACAGAAACTAACAATAACATAAAATTTTTAGACCTCTCAATAACACGTACTAATGAATCACTAACTTTTGATATTTATAGAAAACCTACTTTCACAGACCGTGTAATTCCTAACTGTTCCAACCATCCCTATAAACATAAACTAGCTGCCTTTAACTCCATGGTAAACCGAGCTTTTATTGTTCCGTTGTCAGAAACCTCATTTAAAAAAGAAATAGATATTATTAAAAGTATAGCCGTTTCAAATGGCTATACTACGTCAATAGTAGATAAAATAGTTAATCAATACAAAATTAAACTTATTAAAAAATACATATATGCCGGAATCGAACCTAAAACACAAGCAACATATCGTTCCCTTACTTACTTTGGAAATATAACTCACAAAATTAAAAATATTTTAGCAAAACACAAATTAAATATAGCGATGAAACCATTTACAAAAATTAAAAATCATATTTTTAACCATAAGACTCAGATACCAAGTAGTTACAAATCAGGAATATATAAATTAACCTGTAATGATTGTAAGGGAGTGTATATAGGTCAATCTGGTCGTAATTTTAAGACCAGACTCAGTGAGCATCTTTACTCTTTTCGGCATAGATTAATTGATAAGTCATCTTTCGCCAAACATTTGATTGAAAATAACCATTCTTTTGGCGAGGATGTACTTTCAGTTATTCACTTTGCCGAGAAGGGTAGAAAGATGGACCTCCTGGAGTCTTTGGAGATTCACAGAGCCCGCGCTAATCGGGAAATTCCCGTAATTAACGACCAGCTTGACCTTAAATACACCCCCCTCTTTAACGCTGTTATTAGAAAATTTGCAAATATAAATAATGTTCCTTTGTAGTTTTTTGTTACTAACGGTTTGATAATGATACGTGTAGTATCGAAACTATAGTCACCAAATAAACTAATTGTTATACAAACAAAGTGATAAACAGTGTTTTATTTATGTTCAACAATGTATAACGAAGTAGAAGCCTCTATAATCAGTGAACAAATATATTTCACTATATGTCAAAACCTAATTACATTTCACTTCTCAACAAAATGTCTGCAGTTCGTCAAAAAATGCATCTTAGAAATGAAATAAGAGGTCTCCTTATCCAGATAAGGATGTTGGCGTAAGTAGTGTTCCATACAGTGAATTTTTCTCTAAGGTAAACATATGCACAAGCTGTAAATTTTCCGGCATTCGTTGTTTTTCAAAAGATTTCAATATAAAGCTTTAAACGAGTGTTTTCCATTCCCAGACTAAGCATGAAGTAAAATTTCGAGTTTAGAAAAGCCCCGTGAAAATTTGTCGAGGGTCGCGCAGCGACCCGAGCCAAATTTTCTGGGCTTTTCTAAACTCGAAATTTTACTTCATGCGTCACGCGTATAAAACACTAAAATATTGTGAAATTTATGTATATTCGAATTTCACTTGAAATCTGTGTTTTATATGCGTGGCGTATGAAGTAAAATTTCGAGTTTAGAAAAGGCCAGAAAATTGTCTCGGGTCGCTGCACGACCCTCGACAAATTTTCACGGGGCTTTTCTAAGCTCGAAATTTTACTTCATGCTTAGTCTAGGAGTGGAAAACACTCATTTAAAGCTTTAAATTGAACTTAAAAAAAAACAAGGAATATCTAAAGATTTACAGAAAATAGGTTGAATTTGGAATACGTATACTTAAAAGAAAACTCCCTGTATGTATAAATACAAATAAAATATTTCCAGAAGAAAGTTATTGTTACTGCAAAAATGGTCAGCAAAAATATTAAAGGGAAAAGTATTTGGTATATAGTGAAACTTATTTCGTAAATCGGGAAATCTTTTGACTTATATTTGACAAGGTGAAAGATATTTGGAATATAGTGAATCTTATTTGAACAATAGTAAAATGCAACAGAAAAACTATGTAATTGAATTCAAGACATTAATTTATGTTTGGGTACTTTGTGACTAGATGGAATTTCAGAATTGCTTGATCCAACAGCAACAGGAATATTCTCCATGGAAGTATGCTCCTAGCCCGGTGTGAAGAAAATCTCCACGTCCGTGGTTGTTTCATGCATGGTACTTGAAGTTCATTCACGAATGCTACAAAGAAATAAAGAGAAATAATGTAGACATACTAAATGTGTTTGACTACAGATTTAATTAAAAGAATAAACAATGGCTTCAAAACTTAAAATATTACATAAACTTACGGTTTTAATTATTAATGTTAACGCTCATCCCTAAAGATTCGGAATTGCCTAATCCAACAATAACGGGGATATGATGAAAATATCCACGACCATGGATATTTAGTATACTTGAAGATCATCCACATGTACTAAGAAGAAATAAAGAGAAATAATGTAGTAACACCCTGGTTTTAAATTTATTTGACTGTCGACTTATTTAAAATAATACACAATAGGTTAAAATTTAAAAATATTATATAAACTTACGGTTGTAATTATTTATATTTATTAACGCTCATCTCGAGACGATTTCGCCTTATCGGCATTTTTGTGCCTTCAGATCCGACGAATCTGACAGCTGTTGATTGAAAATGAGCCCACGTTAGAAATTGCGGGAAATTTGAAATACCGACATATGCGCCCTCCCATCGAGTGGGTCGGTCAACTATATATGTGAATTTACAGAATCATATGGAGTCGACTGGGTCTGCACCATTCAATGTTTTGACCCCCTGCATCGCGCACCCCACTTAGCAAGCCGCCCGCCCACTCCCCGCGCCCGTTGACGTAATTTGCGATTGCAGCGCTGCCCCATCGAGTGGGTCGGTTAACTAAAATCATGATACGTGGAGCCCTCTAGGAGTTATCCACAGATTACAGATGCACAACTACGTGAGAAAAAAAATGCCCCGTTGGGGTAACCATTTGGGTGGCACCACAGTCGCGCAATCCAAAATATGGCGGTGTATTTAAAATGTTATATATTCAATAATAATTTTTTCAATTCTAAGTCCATAATAAAATTATTGCTTACATTGAAGTAAGCAATAATTCTATTATGGACAACAAAATTACACAGAAGGGTTTAATAGAATAAAAAGCATATATCACTTTAACTTTGTTTATTTACGAAAATAATTAAAAAAGAAGTTAGCAATATAATGAAATTATATATAATTGTTAAATAAAGCAAAGCAATCTAAATTTAAAAATGTTAAAGAGTATAATATAAATTATATATATTAAAATATAAATATATAAAAGCTACACATTGGGAACTGTCTATGTCACCTCGTTACAATAAAAAAACGGTCATATAAATAATTAGTAAACTAATTCAACTGTCAAATAGTACAGAGTTCAATACCTGCAACCATCAATTTTTTGAATTATTAAACCAGTTGACAAAAATTAACTCTACTGACATTACAGATAATCTACATTTTTGAAATTGTTTCTATAAATCAACTTCCGTAAACATGTATTATAAACTACATTTTAATCAACATAAACATAATATACGTTAATATTAAATACAATACGTGAATAATAACATAAAATAAATATTAATTTTTTCGCAAAAGCATGCTTATTTAATAATATTAATGAAGCCACAACCCGTATATAAAAATTCACTTACGTCACTCGAATAATCTGTAGTAATAGTGTTTTCAAGAAAAGTAATTATTTTTTTGAAAACAATGGAATAAATAATTAGGAATTATTTGTCGTACTTACAATTCTGGATTGCGGGGAAAACAGAACAGTTTCTCCACCTCACCTTCACTGCAGCCACAAATCTTACAATATTTAGTCCCCTTACGATCCATATTGTAAAATTTCCAAGAAATTCAGATTAATCTGCGAAAATCAGCTGAACCTGCAATCAGAACAGAAGATTAATTGCAAATGGCGAAAAATTGGGTTAGGCCGTAAAATTGGAGGTAAAGAGAAATATGTATAGACATCTAGTGCTTATTTTTACGACTTTCTAGCATATTTACAGTTTCCATTAATATTGACTAGTGGCGCTACGGAATTAGCAGTAATCCTTGAGGTAACCGTTTTACGGGATAGAGATATATGGCATTTTAACGTGTTAGACAAGGAACAAATTTTGGTTCCGATTTTTACATATGAGTTGTGGAGGCCTGGAGTTATCAATCTAATTTAATCTATGGCTTCGCTCGCGCGCCTCTTCACTTCACTTGAAATCAGTGTTTTATACGCGTGGCGCATGAAGTAAAATTTCGAGTTTAGAAAAGCCTAATTTGGCTCGGTCGCTTCGCTTCGCTACGCGCCCGAGCCAAATTTTCAGGCTTTTCTAAACTCGAAATTTTACTTCATGCTTAGCTTGGGAGTGGAAAACACTCGTTTAAAGCTTCAAATTGAACTCTTTAAAAAAAACAAAGAATAATGGAAGGAAAATTTACATCGTATGCATATGAAGTTACACTTAAAAGAAAGCTATAATCTGTTTAATAACTAGGAGGAGCGTTTTAAATTTCACGCGCCAAAACCTATAACTCTGATTGGCTGTGAGCACGACCATCTTACACTATGTTAATTACGTCATTATTAGACGTAAGAGCTGACATAACCTTAATTCGAAGCGTATATAACCCTCAAACACTCTCCTTGTGCCCAGTGTAGTTCACAACGGTTAGTGCACCACATCACACCCTTATCATCATCGGTGTGCAGCCGTTGTGGGTGTCGACTTTGATCTTCTACGGAAGATCCGATGGATGGTTTAAAGCTTCAAATTGAACTCTTTAAAAAAAACAAAGAATAACGGAAGGAAAATTTACAGCGTGTGTATATGAAGTTACACTTAAAAGAAAGCTATAATCTGTTTAATAACTAGGGGGAGCGTTTTAAATTTCACGCGCCAAAACCTATAACTCTGATTGGCTGTGAGCACGACCATCTTATACTATGTTAATTACGTCATTATTAGACGTAGAGCTGACATAACCTTAATTCGAAGCGTATATAACCCTCAAACACTCTCCTTGTGCCCAGTGTAGTTCACAACGGTTAGTGCACCACACCACACCTTGACCACCATCATCATCATCGGTGTGCAGCCGTTGTGGGTGTCGACTTTGATCTTCTACGGAAGATCCGTTGGCACCCGGCAGAACTACCATCAACCAACCCCAATGATACCCACTCTCGAAGTGGAGGTTCTGGAAAGGACCTCGATTTTGAATTTTGCGGCAGGGATATGTGAAAGCATACTCCCTAGAAGATACCAATTTTAAAATTGGATTTAAATTCGGTTGATTCCCCCTGAATCGGCAAAAGCTAACTTGGAATAACCGAAAGGTTGAAACATTTTAACAACAGGCAAGAAATAGAAAAAAATCTTGTGCCCAGTGTTAAAGTGTCTGCCTCTTGACTTGGTCTTGTACCCCTCCAGTCATTTTCGGAATTACTGGTTGACTCCAGTTAAGTGCTTCACCTTGCTGTGGTGCTGGAGCTCGGGTAAGAAGCGCAATGTCCAAAACTGTTTAATCGGTGCTCCCTTGCCCCAACCCCCTGTCCACTCGATGGTCCAGAAAGTCCCACATGTGCTCCTTACTTGCTAACGAGGTTACGGGTTCTATTTTCACACATACGGTTTATTAATGTCTTCTTTGTTATCAGATACTCCGCCCGTTTTGCTGCCCCGTTGGGCTAGCCCAGTAACAGAACAATATCCTATGTATGTCGATTTGGCTCAGATGTATTATATTTAATTTTTTATAATATATAAGATTTAAAAAAGTTTTAGTTTTTTAATTATTATTATTATGCAGTCCAAAATTGAGTTATTTGTTTATTTTGAATTTAATAAACAAATTGTATAAACAATTTTTTGTTTATTATTAATTTTTAAAGATTTTTTACATTATATTTAATTTTTAAAGAGTAATTATGAAATTATTTAAAATTGCCACCAAATTTTTCTAGTGATATTTCTGGTAACTTTTTATAGTGTAAATTGGGCTTTGGTACTTACTCCTAGTTTTTAAACAGACTATAGTCACTGTAAATTGTATAAACAATTTTTTGTTTATTATTAATTTTTAAAGATTTTTTACATTATATTTAATTTTTAAAGAGTAATTATGAAATTATTTAAAATTGCCGCCAAATTTTTCTAGTGATATTTCTGGTAACTTTTTATAGTGTAAATTGGGCTTTGGTACTTACTCCTAGTTTTTAAACAGACTATAGTCACTGTATTGTTTACCTGAAGTGATTAATCACAAATAGAAAGACTATTATTCCTTACTTCACTTTTGTGAAGTGAAGTAAGGAATAACAGTCTTTATATTTGAGACTATAGTCAAATCAACTTCTTTTGTCTTACATTTGACCATGGTGGTAATGACGTCATCGACGCTATTTTGTTAAAGTACGAAGTAACGCGTCAACATTTCCGCCGTTCTCACTAGTTTAACCCGCGTAAAACGCGTTTGTGAACATAAATCATTCTCAAGTCGGTAAAACAATTGTGGTTCTATCCGTCGCGAGTGTTTTTTAAAGCGGAACAAACGTTAACACCGTGAAAACTCTATCCAAACGGAAGAGATCGTTTTTTGTGCAAAGAGCGTGTTTCTATGTAACTTAGGCGAAAGGGTAGACTGTGTGAGTATTATTTATTGTTGAACGATTGTTCATATTTGTTTTAAAGTGGAATTAACCCTATTACACATTCAAATCATAGTACCGCAATCTGTCATCATTTATCTCTCAAATTTATAAAACAAAACCGAACATTAAGACTGACGCGTATTTGATAAATATACAGAGAGTTTTATATAACACCGAACATTTTCATCAAATACGATTTTACACCTTTAATTTTTAGGTTATGTGTACATTGAATTGCCTATATGACCATTACAAATTGTAGCAAATCAATTGCAATTAATGCCTCAACTTGTACATACAGGGAGTTACTCTTTCAAGTATACATGTCCCAACTACACCGTAAATCTTTAGATAATCGTTGTTTTTTTTAAGGAGTTCAATTTGAAACTTAAAATCAGTGTCATCCACTCCCAGACTAAGCATGAAGTAAAATTTCGAGTTTAGAAAAGCCTGAAAATTTGGTTTGGTTGCGTAGCGCGGAGAATCAGTGTTTTGTGACGGTGGCGCATGAAGTAAAATTTCGAGTTTAGAAAAGCCTGAAAATTTGGATTTGTCGGGCTTGCTTCGCTCCGCCCGGCAAATCCAAATTTTCAGGCTTTTCTAAACTCGAAATTTTACTTCATGCTTAGTCTGGGAGTGGAAAACACACGTTTAAGCTTTAAATTGTATTCTTTTAATAAACCGAGCGTCGCATGCATATGTATACTTAAAAAAAATTCTCGTTATGATAATGTTCGGTGTTACATAAAACTCTCTGTATATAATAAATGTTGTGTTATATATTGTTGTTGTCGTGTGCAAATTGATTACTCGCATAAAATGGCTGCTAATCACTCGAACCACTTGCTTTACTTGCCTTCAGCTTGTTTCCCACACCTCGTTCTCGTGAATAATAACTATCACAATAGGCCTAAGGCAGTGCAGAAATGCGCACTCCCCATGCTCGTAGTACAATATACTATTTTAATCCAATTATGAAACGACCAAAAAGCCTTACACTAAACGGTAGAAGATTATAAACAAATGTATTAATCAGTTTTTATTTAATTCAGAGTGCGCTGTTTTTATTTGATGAAAATCAAATGAAAAAGTGTAAAACAGCGCACTCTGAATCAAATAAAAACTGATTAATACATGATAGAATTGTTTATCGGTTTGGTGTGTTTTATAAGAACACGTGGTTGTTACGACTTGAAAAATAACAAGAGGTCACTTTTAAAAACTGCTTCTATTGCTCTTTACTGTACCGAGTTTCGTATGGTAATGGTTAAAAGTATTTACAAAAATATATACAAAGAATAAAATGTTGTCCTCAGGGTGGGGTGGTCATCTTCCGTCTCTTTCATTCCTCCCTCAAGGAGAAAGCGGGCACTGGTTGTTTTCAAAAACAACCCGTATCTCCGTGGCAGGCGAAATTTCCAGGAAGGACGGATTGGAATGCGGCCTGGGCGCCCTGTTCCGGGGGATGGTCACGCCGTCCGTGGGGTTTAATAGGGGTACCGTTTTTAGCGACGCAAAACGACAAAACGAAAGATCGGAACGCAGGCAGAAATTTATAAAATAAATTTCTTGCCCAAATCCGAACAATACATTTGTTTATAATCTTCTACTGTTTGGTGTAAGGCTTTTTGGTCGATTCATAATTGGATTAAAATAGTATATTGTACGAGCACGGGGAGTTATTACCTGTCAATTTGACAACATCGTTTTTATGGGCGTCCGTGTCAATCATCTCATGTATTTTCTGCAAGTTATTAAACAAATAAAAAAGTTCTTTAATAAACTTGTTTAAGTAATTAGACAGTTTGTTGCGAAATTTACAATCAGTGAATTAAATATGAAACAAATGTGCGAGTTTAAAATAAAATTTTAATAAATATGTACACAATCATTTAAAAACTAATATATATCACAATTGAACACTATGGCACATAAAGGGCAGGGATGAAGTGTTTTCGTTTTTATTGCAGAGTATTTCCGGAACATCCGTGCTTGGTGTACTCCTCCAGGTTGGCAAACGTGGTATCACAAGTGCCGCAAGGATAACTCGTGGATGGGTGAGCTGTTTTCGTGTGCCTCTGTAAGTCCCTGAGTCGTGAAAACTTTTTATCGCAGGAGGTGCAGCCGAAACGTTTTTCAGGTATCGTATTATTATCTATGGATTTAAAAATATTAAGTCTGTTTTTTTAACATGACTAAATTTAGGGTATATTTACTGTGGATAGAATATCAAATTTTGAGATGTTGGTAAATGATTATCTAAGCCAAATTTTCAGGCTCTTCTAAACTCAAAATTTTACTTCATGCTTAGTTTGGAAGTGGAAAACACTCTTTAGAATTTTACAATTGTAAGTTTTTAATAAGATCCGTCGCCGCTTTTACAGACAAATATATAACATTTTGAACATTTCGGGGGGGGTTGAACCCCTATATCCTCCCCCCCCTGGCTACAGCCTTGATTGCTAGTGCCCACAATCAAATACCGGATAGAGCAGTGGAGATTGGTGAAAGCGCGCATTAACATGCTTCAGCTACCGCTTAACGCAGACTCGAGGTAACTTTGCGATTCACTTAATGACGTTCTACTCTCAGATTGTAAAATCACAACTGTGTAGTAGAGTAATAATTACCTAGTTTCCTCTGTACTATAAAAATTTGTTGAAACAAAGATTTCTCTGACCATAATGTCTTACCTGAGTGTCGTTTCATGTGTTGGGCCAGACAACCCGACTGGATGAAGGCTTTGTTACATATCTTGCATACGTAAGGCCTTTCCCCCGTGTGAGATCTCCTGTGCACTATAAGAGTGCTTGACCCGTTAAAACTTAAAAACAGATTTTAACGTATTACAAGCCATACAAACTTCTCACAGTCACTAAACTTAAACGTGGGCGACCGAACACGTAGACTGGCATAAATCAGCTAATGGCGGTCTGGCGGCTGCTATTGGTCGGTGAATTCATGCATTGATCAACTGATATTTCTATTGGCTTCCTGGTTTTTTACGTTCACATGATCACTCTACATCAGGGGTTCTCAACCTGTTTACGCCATTAGACGGTTTGGGTTTTTTTATTACCTACACACGTAGTATGTTAACAAAAAATATTTATTAAATATACGTGCATCAAAGATAAAATGTACAAATATAAAACGAATAAAATAAATAAATAACAATGAAATAACAAAATGAATTAAACTATATAGTATGGAAAATATGAAAGAATTTAGACAAAATGAAATGAAAGTTAAGTTAAAGGTTTACAAATTAAAAGAAGTGTTAAAATTACAAGTTTTACATTACAAGAAAAGGAGAACTTACTCGAACGCTGGTTGATGGAAAAGTGATAAGTTTTTGGAAGGAATATCCGGGAATGATTTAAGAAAAGGGTGGGGTTTCAAGAATCAGGTATAAAAGGGCACGTGGGAAGAAATTCCAGCGATCGAGTTGCTCAGAGATAACAATAGGGTTGTATTTTTCCAAACTACATTTTTAGAAACTTTCCCAACAAAGCTCGAGCGGAACTAATTAAGACTGGTCCGCGAAAGCCACGTTCGGGCGGACACTGCCGCTCATCCAAATTTAACACAGTGAGCTTTATTGGGGTAGAGGCTAGGCGAACCTTGAAAAATGCAGTTTGGAGTAAAATACTAAGAAATATCTGGTGATGGTTCAAACTCAAACATTCACACAGTAATAGATACAAATAGAAAATACACAATTGAGAAAAGATAATAAACGAGCAGAAATTTTAAGGTAACGCACAAAGGATATATATACTGCCTTTCAAAAAAATCAGAACACCAATTATTTATTGCATGATTTTAATAAAATTTACACAATTTGATCATGTAAACGAACTGTATCGATGATCAAAAAATCAACTTGAAAAACAAAAAAACAAATGAATAAAAATGAATAATGTGTTGGGCCTCCACGATTTCCCAAACACTCATTGACACGTCGAGGCATGCTAGAAATCAGGCTGTCAATATCGACTTGGAGTATTTCATTCCAAACTTCGAAAATTTGACCTCTAAGTTCCATTACAGTGTTAGCGGGGCGCTGTAAGTTACTTATTCTAACACCTATCATATCCCAAACATGTTCTATTGGCGATAGATCTGGTGAACGAGATGGCCAAGGTAACAAATTGATTTCGGCACTATCAAAAAACTGTCTTGTAATGGCCGCTGTGTGAGGTCGAGCATTATCTTGCTGAAAATAGGGTTCTGCAAGCCATTTACATAGGGCACTAACACTGACCGTAAAATGTTGTCAATATACCGAATCGCGTTAAGACTTGCTTCTAAAAAAAACTAGAGGAGACCGACTACCATATGCTATCGCCCCCCAAACCATAACTCCCTGTGTAAGAGCCGTATGTCTTTCAACAGCAAATTGTAAAATTCTGCGTTCACCGGGTCGACGTCTCACTCTTCTGCGACCATCATGAGCCCATAAACAGAACCGAGACTCATCGCTGAAGATAATGTTATTCCATTCATGGGTCCAATGTTATCTTTCCCTGCACCAATCAAGTCTTGCTCTGCGATGCTGCGGAGTAAGAGGTAGACACAATTGTGAACGGTAGGATCTTATACCAAAACTGCGGATTCTTCTGTAAACAGTAGCCATGGATACTCTTTGGCCATTTAGAGCCAACCAGTCATTTCCCAATGCCCGCGACGTTGTAAATCTGTCCCTTAAAGTTGTAAGACGAAGAGCTCGATCTTCACGCTCAGTGGTGCTTCTTGGACGTCCTGATCCAAGTCTACGTCGATTCTCCCCAGCTTCGGACCATCTAGACCAGCAGCGTACGATCACCGATACACTACGGCCTACCCTTTCAGCAATAGCACGAACCGAAAAACTCGCTTCTCGCATTCCAATAATGCGACCCCTTTCAAATTCACTTAGATGATGATATTGTGCACGCCGACGAACACGGGGCATCTTTTTATGTTTTACAAACTGAAACGTCAAACTACTCAGAGGCTACTTGGATATTAGAAGCAATTACATTAAAAAATCAGCAGCTCTTCATAATGGTGAAATCAAGGAAAAATACCATTAAATAGTAACCAAAACAGTTGATTTTTTGATCATCGATGCAGTTCATTTACATGATCAAATTCTGTAAATTTCATTAAAATCGTCCAATAAATACTTTGTGTTCTGATTTTTTTGAAAGGCAGTATATATACAAAAGACAAGCACAAGCATGAAAATAAGAAATAAAAATGTAAAAAATTCCGCGAGCAACATTTGGCGGGAACACAACCTTTTTCAGGTTGCGTCCCCTCTCATAACTCCACACCCCCCTCCCTGATTTAATTTGGGATTTTTAGTTGGATTAAAACACTATTATAGCCTTATTTCAATTCACCTACTCTTTAGGAAATCTGTCGTGCCCCCCCTGATAACTTGCCGATCCCACCTAATGTGCGTACCCCCCCGGTTAAGAAACCCTGCAACATTTTTTCCCCACATATTAATCATCGGTGTATTTGAACAAAATATTTGAGCCAGTATATGAACCGGTGAAAAGAGAACGTGATAAATGATTAGTTTACCTCCACTATTAAAATATTTGTCGTATAAAATAATATTTGTTACCTTTATGGCATATGTCGCATATGTGTGACTTTTCCCCAGTGTGAGTGCGCATGTGTTTTGTGAGCTCGTTGGACTGACAGAAAGCCTTTTGGCAGACGCAGCACACGTACGGACGTTCGCCTGTGTGCGTCCGGATGTGCGCTATCAGATTGGAACTCGTCGAAAAGGCTCTCTCGCATATGTTGCACTGATGTGGACGTTCGCCTGAATCGAATCAAGTAATTATTAATACAATACTTCCACTTAATACTTGTTAGTACCATAGCAAAGTATGGGTATTTTGTTTTAAAGTTGGAAACATTTCAAATTGCCGAAGCAAAAGTTGTTGATGTAGGAGCAGAACTTGATAAGGACTCCCATGCTAAAGAAGTTAATAAAGCCGATGATGCTCAAGATCAAACAACGCAGGAATCTCAAAACGGCCAGAAAGAGAATGCTCCAGATAATATAGATGAAACCACAGCTAATATCACAGAATCAAAAGCTGGAGATGACAATGTTTCTGAAGATAAAACCGAATCAAAACCAGAAATAAGAGCTGGAGATGATGATGTTTCTGAAGATATAACCGAATCAAAATCAGCGCATAACGTCACAGATGATATCACAGAACCGTCTGAAAAAGTCGATGATACAATCTCAGAAAATGCAACAACGCAAATCGACGATCAAGATTCCAAACAAGCAGATGAGCAAGGTTCCAAACAAGAAGATGAACAAGGCTCCAAACAAGAAGAACAACAGAAAATGCGCTTTTTAAAATCGGAGAAAAAGGAACATCACTTGAATTTGATTAATGGAAAATCTCCCACACCGCCAGGAAATAGTATCGACACAAAATCATCCGATGATGAGGCTCAAGCCACCGATACAAGCGATTCGTCTGCTTTAAGCGTGGCAACAAAAAGAGAACAGAAAAGCTTCACGGTTTTAGACACAGATACAGTCCCTGTGGAAAGCAGAGTAAACAGAAAGAAAGAACGCAAAACCTTGCGTAAATCAAGATCTAAATCTGAGGAAACCCGGTTGAACAAAGAGAATTTAGAGAAAAATCACGAGCGGTTGCGTAGGAGTAAAATACCTACAGTTTTATCGAAAAGTGAAAAAGATTTGGAGAAAGCTGGTAGGAGGTCGAAATCGAATTTGGAATCTAGAATACCGATTTTGCCGAATTTAGGCAACAATAAGACTAAGTCGGAGACTAATTTAACGGGGATTAGGGATTATAGTGATAACGAGCAAAGTGATGAGGAGGAGGAGGACAGTGTCAAAAAGAGGAGGACGAAGAGAAAGTTGAAGGCTAGGAGTGAGAAAAGTGCGGGTGGCGGCGGTAGTGATTATGAAAGTAGTAAGTTGATTGATTCAGGTTTCGAGCCTAGTCCGAGGAGTAGCAGGATACCAAAGTGGAAGAATGTTTCTGATAGGGGTGTTAATATGACTTCAGTAACGCAGTCTATACAAGGAAATATCAGAAAGTAAGTTATGTAAAATTTGGGAGAAAATCTTTCTAGTCTGGGTTATTTGCATCATAACTAGTTAATAATAAGCCACACTAGAAGGATTTTTAGGAGTCTAGAAAACAAGAAACTTTTACTTTGAAGATGCATAACTACCATCCTGTTCAATAAAACAAGGCATGTCACCTTAAGGTTGAATGTTTTTAATTTAGATTTTTTTTTCAAATGTATACCTTATTAATATACAAAGAGTTTTTGTTTTAAGTATACATATCCCAATTACGTACCGTACATTTGCAAATATTCGTTGTTTATTAAAAGCGTTTAATTTTAAGCTTTAAACGAGTGTTTTCCACTCCCAGACTAAGCATGAAGTAAAATTTCGAGTTTAGAAAAGCCTGAAAATTTGGTTTGGGTGCGTAGCGCGAAGCGCGGAGCGGCCAAACCAAATTTTCAGGCTTTTCTAAACTCGAAATTTTACTTCATGCGCCACGCGTATCACACACTGATTTCAAGTGAAGTTTGCTTGTTCACAATATTTGTAGCATTGTCAGTGTTTAATACGCGTGGCGCATGAAGTAAAATTTCGAGTTTAGAAAAGCCTGAAAATTTGGTTTGGTCGCTCCGCGCTTCGCGCTACGCGACCAAACCAAATTTTCAGGCTTTTCTAAACTCGAAATTTTACTTCATGCTTAGTCTGGGAGTGGAAAACACTCGTTTTACGATGTGAGCTAGTCATTTTCTTAAGGAAAAAATATTTTACCTACTTTTAAGCTTTTTAAATCACTTGAAAACTGTTGGAAAAAAGAAATGTGATGGAAGTGGATCTAAAAATGGAGGAAAAAAGTTTTTGGAATTGTTTTTTAAATTCACCAGAATAACTGTATGTTTTTTGAGAATTTTTAAAAATAAAAAAAAAATGAAAATTACACATTTTGGTCAAAAAATCAAGTTTCCAAAAATGTTTAAGAAAATTCCAATTATTTCCTTAATATTAGAAACGATATAAGCTGGTTACTTTCTTGAAAAGAAAATTATTTTACCCACTTTTAAGCTTTATAAATCACTTGAAAACTGTTGGAAAAAGTTAATGTGATAGAAGTGGAAGTGGTTTTTTTTTTAAATTAAAAAAAATATTCTGCCAAAATTGATTTTTTTTCCCCTTAGGCCGGTCGTCCACTGGCAGAGTCCACACGCGGCTACACGCTCACGCAATACAAGCGGCGACAGGCGCCTGCAAGACTAGCGGCTACACGCGACAGGGGTCATGTGACTTCGCGCTGCTCAGTTTGTTGGCACCGCCAAAAGAGTTGTAGATTTTAATGGATTCACAGGATGTTTACCTTTTGCAAAGTCCCTATCTGATAAGGGGTATGATTGGAATTCGAAAAAATATAATTTTTATAAAAAATGTTATAAAATTCTATATTTATTTTGTAGTAGTTTATACTGTTAAATACACCTACCTAGTAAGAAATGAAGAGTGATAAAAATATTTAGCACTATTGTTATCAGAAAAAGGTAAGGTTGGACGTGGAGAAGACAAAGTAGGAAGAAAAGACGCAGGACTAGACACGGCTACGAGCGACGGATCCCATTCTCTTGGGATCTGTCGCAGCTTCACGCTCGGCGCGAGAATCCGCATGTCAGCGCACGCTTACACTGGACGAGATTCATTGTATACACCATTCCATTTGTTTCTGGATCTCGCCTAGCCATGCTTTCGTGTTGTTATGTTGCAGTATCAACATTTACATTTTTTATTAGTTTCCACTCCTGATTCCTTATTTTAACAGTGTTGCAATAATTTATGATATCATAAGTAATCCTGTTTTTAATTTTCAAGAGGTTTATTGTTAATCTTGCAACAATTATTTCGCCACGCGGTCGCTTCTTCGAGCATTTTATTATTAAATCAAATTAATCTAGTGTTGCAATGCTGTGTCAATGTCAAAGTGAAAAATAATTTCAGGCACATATTAAATATTAACATGCCAAAGATTATCTCTGAATCAAAAAGGTTACAAATTCTGAAATCCTACAAACATTTTAGGCAAAGTAATCCAAATCTACAGCATCACAATATTATTACGATTTTGATAGATATTTTTGGGGTATGTCTAGTATTTTAATTATCATATATATTTAATTAAAGATAATTACGTTTCAGGTAGGGAGATCTTCATTACAATTAATTTTACGACAAAGACCTGACGAATTGAAATCTACTACTTCTGACAAACGATCTAAAAACAGCCAGTGAAGATATCCAATTCGTATACCTGGATGAAACATGGATATATCAGAATGGATCCGTGGTTCGACACTGGGTACATGAAACGGATATAAAAAGTAATCCAACTAAATTCAAAAATGAAGGCAAACGCTTCACCATTCTACATGCTGGGTATAGGGGTGGGTTTTTGGATGGGTGCGATTTTTTATTACATTCGAAAAACAATGACCGAGATTACCATGCCACAATGGATGATAATACTTTTCAAAATTGGGTGGTTAATCAACTTATTCCTGCTTTGGCTAAGCTTTCAGGGAAATGTGTAGTTATTATGGATAATGCTGCATACCATTCTGTGCAATTAGACAAAACTCCTTCATTTTCTTGTAAGAAATGCGAAATGCAGGAGTGGTTGGTTAAACACAATGTAAAATTCAATCCAAAATTAACCAAAAAGGAACTATGGGCTTTATTTATACCTTTTCGATCAAATGACAAAATTTACGTAGTTGATGACATTTTGAGAAAGAACGGGCACGAAGTTCTTAGATTACCGCCATACCATTGTCAATACAATCCAATTGAAATGGCATGGGGGTTTTGTAAGACTTACTACAATAAGCACATAAATTCTAAGCAACCATTTAAGGATCGTGTTCAGAATTTATGGCTTGAGTCTCACTCAAAATGTACATCCGATATGTGGCAAAATTTCTGTGATCATTGTGAAAAACTTATTTCGGATGACTAGACAAAACACATGGGGAACCTTTCTTTTGAAACCATTCCTCCTTTTATTATTTCGCTTGGGGAATCTGGCTCAGAACAAACATCAGAAGATTCAGATGCAGGTTCTCTTGACTAAATAATAAAAGTGGAATGAGGGCTTAAAAATTGTTTGACATGAAAATTATCAGTATCACAAGAGGGTGGGAATAAATTTGCAATTCTACAAAAAAATACTGAGGGCCAACAGAAGAGAGAATGACCAAAATTAAGGTGGATGGATGGAGTTGATCAAAATGTGTTAACGGGAAGACCCAAGCGAGAAATACAAATGGATGACGAAATAAGTTTGCAGAGCCGAATTCATTATATTTGTTATATACAATATTATTGCTGTGTTTGTATGTACAAAAACCAAGTAGTAAATTTTGTTAATCTTAAAACTACATATTATTATCCTTTTATATCTGAAAAATTGTAAAACAGGCAACAGTGTAAGATCACAATAGTCAGAAATTATAACCTTAAAATGGAATTCGACCGACAGCTTTCGTACTGAACGGTTTTGTTTTCCTATTTGCGACCTTGGGCTCCGATATTTAACCTATTGCGTATTGTAAGTCGTTTTTCTTATCTTTGTGTTTTTGTTCCCTATAAATCTATTTTTATTCATTTCTTTACATACATATCAGTAAAGAATCATTAATTTTCGTATAAATTCAAGTTAATAAAATGGATGTTTGCTCGGGGGGGCGTCCCCCCCGGCAGCTATCCCTGGAAAAAATATAAATAGTATTTTGGAATTTGGCAAAGGAGATAGAGCCCCATATATAGTTTATATAGAAAAAATAGTTAATAAGGATATAAATAATGATAATACTCCTCAACCTTCTATCACTCCTGCTTTGCATGAGATGGTTGTTGGGAACATTTTGTCTAAGGCTGGATTTAATGTAATCACTTCTAGAAGAGGCAGAAATAGAGTCAGTGTGCAATTTAAAACAATTAACGAGGCAAATAAATTTTTAAATTCTAAAGAATTAATATACAAAAACTCATTTAAAGTTTTCATTCCTACCCAATTTTGAACTACAAAATGTATCGTTAGAGATGTAGATCCCTCTTTCACTGAAGAGGAGATATTAAATAACTTAAATGTATCAAATAATTTTCAAACTATAAATGTCAGAAGGTGGAAAATAAAAGTAATAAATAATAACATTACTGAATATATTAATACACATTCCATAGTAATTACTATCCGCACAAACTCGATTCCCCTAAATCTAAAACTATTTTGTACTAACAAAACACCAGAAATATTTATTTATCCTGTGACACAATGTATAATGTGTTTTAGATATGGGCATACAAAAAATTTATGCAAGAGTAAATCTAGATGTAATACCTGTGGAACAAATGAACATATCACAGAGAATTGTAAAGCCCTTCAGGCTATATGTATACACTGCAATGGACCTCATACGTCCACTGAAGTGGGTACATTATCTAGAAATCGAGTTTGCCCGGAATATCTTAGACAAAAAAAAATAAAAGAGTATATTACGAGACATAATGTCTCTTTCACAGAAGCTGACGCTCTTTTCCCTACATCCATTCCTTCACAACTTTCCAATAATTTACAGCACAACACTAATCTAATTCCAAATCAACAAAATTTTCCCCTTATATCACCAACATCATTAAATCTCAGCCCTAATTATAATTTTGGTAATAATCAACATTCATATATATCAGTGTTAAAAAATAATAATAAAAAACGAACATCACCTTCTCAGGAAATTGACCAAACATTTAGACAAAATTACTTAGAAATTATCAATCCTAGCCGTACTCCTTCTCCTAAAAAATTATGTTTTAATACCCCTAACCCTTCATCATCTTCCACTACTTATGAATGGAATGATGAAGAAATTACAGAATTATTAACAAATTTATATTCCCTCAAACCCTCATATTTTGTTCAAACTTTTTTAAATTTAGTACCAATCGACACTCTGAATAATTATAAGACTTCTTCTACATACAATGTTCCCAGTGAAGATATTACACTGGAACATTAGAAGTTATAATGCTAATAAAGTTAACTTATCTAACCTTATAGATGAATTTATCCCTGATATAATATGTCTATCCGAAACGTGGACGAGTGAAAATTTAATAAGATTTAGAGGTTATAAATGTATTCTTAAATCTAGGGGGGACGGTAAGGGTGGGGTTGCCATTCTCATTCGTAACTCCCTATCTTATACAGAAATACCCCTTAATTTTCCAAATTTTAATAATCAAGTTCAGTTCATCTCAATAAAATTACCATACTTTACCCTAATATCGGGATACATCCCTCCTTCTGTTAAAATTAGCAGCAATCTTTGGGACTCTATATTAACGGGACCTTCTCCATACATAATTGTGGGTGATTTTAACTCACACATCTCTCAAATTAATGGTTCATATTCTAATTTAAATGGAAAATTATTATGGGAATTCATAGAATCTAATAACTTTGTGGTATTAAATGATGATAGATCTACACGTTTTTCATATAATTGTTCACAAAAAAGCATTATTGATATCACTCTAGTATCCCCATCACTTGGACCCTATTCCTCCTGTCAAGCCCTTCCAGACACTTATGGTAGTGATCATTTTCCCATTCTTGTTAAAATTCAACTTAATTCTAATCCAAACTCCACTTATAAAAAATCCTCCCGTATATGCCGAAACTTCAAATTAGCAAACTGGACAAAATATACAGAAAAAGTAGCAAGCCCAATATCTTATGAATTTTCATATATAGATTTTATAGATTGTTTAAACCAGGCAGGGAATGAGTCCATCCCTTTTCATCACCCTTTTTCTCGCCCTTCTTTATGTCCTTGGTGGGATGCTACTTGCACACAAATAAAAGAGTCAAGAAAACAAGCCATTCAAAAATTTTATAGAGAAGGGACAACTGAATCATTTATTTCTGCTAAAAAAGCCATAGCCTTATCTATAAAAATATTTAAAGAAAAAAAGAAAAAATCGTTCAGAGAATTCTGTGAATCAATTTCCCGATTTACTCCAATTACTGAAGTTTGGAGGAAAATAAAAATATTTAGGAAGTCATTTATGTCTCCTTCCATTCCAACCCGTGATACAGAAACCCTAAATTCCTTCTTTTCAACACTGGCTCCCCCATACGTAGAACCTTTTTATAAATTGAAAATCCCCCCAATATCTTCTTCCTTTCCCGATTCTAATTTTACTCTAGGAGAATTAAACTCTATTTTAGAAAATGTCAAAGACTCTTCTCCAGGAATAGATGACATTTCTTATTCAATGATTAAAAATCTTCCATTCTCTGGAAAATCCGTGCTATTAAAATTGTTTAATGAATTTCTCTCTTCGGGGTCAGTACCCGAATCTTGGACCAGGCCAATTATTTGTCCTGTCCTTAAGCCCGGCAAGAGCCCAAATAGCCCCAATAGTTATCGTCCAATAGCCCTTACCTCTTGTATAAGGAAAATTTTTGAACACCTTATAAAATTAAGATTGGATTGGTGGTTGGAGAGTAAAGATATTTATCCACCTACACAATGTGGGTTCCGAAGGGGTAAGAGTGCTATAGATAATTTAATTAAATTAACTACGGGTATAAATTGCTCATTTCTTAATAATCAAACAACAATTGCATTATTTATAGATATCTCGGCCACTTTTGATTCTGTTATTCCTTCCTTATTAATTAATAGGCTTATCTCTATCGGAGTTCCATCAAATATTATAAGGTGCATTTGGTCAATGATAAAAACAAAAATCCTTTATTTAAAACATGATTGCTCGTTCTCAAACCCTAGAGTTTCTTATATTGGTCTCCCTCAAGGTTCAATCCTTAGTCCCATATTATACATATTGTACACTCTTCCTCTTCAATCTTTAATGTCTCCCTACTGTTCTATTCTTCAATACGCCGATGATGTAGTTTTGTATTGTTCGGGTAATAACATCCAATCTTTATGTAATAGGATTAATCAAGCTCCATTCGAATTGTCGGACTGGCTTTATTTATATGGATTATCTCTCTCTCCTGGTGAATCCCAGAGTATGATATTTAAGAAGAGATCGAAAGTTCTTCCAGATTTTCATTTGTACTTCCAAGATGTAGAAATTCCAAAATTTAGAACAGTTAAATACTTAGGCATCACTCTTGACTCAGCTTTGTCTTGGAAACCTCATATATCGGACTTACAAGAAAAAGTTCATAAAACCCTAAATGTGTTTAAGAGTCTATCTCACATCTGGTGGGGATCAGACCCTGCCACTTTAACAATTTTGTATAAATCACTAATTAGGTCAAAAATAGAATATGGCCTGTTTTTACTTTCTCCTCTGAATAAATCTTTAGTTATGATCATTGATCGTCTACAATCATCTTCATTGCGAACGGTATTAGGTTGTATGAGATCAGCTCCTTCAAGAGCATTAGAGGTAGAGAGTGGTATACCCCCTATCTTTATAAGATCCGATTTTATAGCCAGAAAGTATTTTTTAAAATGTTTAGCTAATAACAATAATATAGTTACTTCTTCTATTAATAGTTTATCAGAATTATACAATGTTAAAGGCAAACCTCACTGCGCGATTATCGAAAATTATGTTATTTCTGAATCTTTTAACATTTTTACATCTTCTAAACTCCCTTGTTATATTTCCCCTTATTTCTCTAATTTTTTCTCTATTAAAAACTGGATAAATCTAGATAGTAACATTCATAAAGAGGCGCATGAAAAATGGCCCGATAGTATCTTTTGTTACACAGATGGTTCGTTTACTACAAATCATACAGGGTGTGGAATATATATAGAAAACAATCTAAGTTACTCCTTTAGAATTCCTCACACCTCTTCTATTCACACTGCTGAACTTACATCTTTACTTGAGTGTATAAAATTAATTAAAGAATTAAAATTAATGAAGACAGTTATTCTTACAGATTCTAAATCTGTGCTACACTCAATACAAAAATTGGAATCAACTCTAAAATGCATATGCTAGTTTTAAATATTAGAACTTTATTGTTTGACTTATTCAAAGAAGGATATATAGTAAATTTATGTTGGGTACCAAGCCATTCAGGCATTATTGGAAATGAAACCGCAGATATGTTAGCTAAATCTGCTAAAGATAGTCCATTGTCTGAATTTTCTTCTCCGTTCACTGACTATTTTAAGGTGCTTAGATCCAGCCTTAGATTGAAGTGGAAAGCAGTTTGGTCTACATCTTCTTCCCATACCAAATATTTCTCTCTTCACCCTGTTATACCATCCAAAGTATGGTTTTTCGACCCAAAAGTTCGAGGTAGAAGATTTGTGACATCTATCATACGTATGAAGATGGGACATAACTCATCTCCTAGCCATTTATACAAAATAAAGGCGATTGACTCTCCAAATTGTAGTTGTTCGGAAGTGGGAGATTTAAATCACATATTTTTTTCATGCAGTAATTATTATGATAAATGTAAAAAACTGTACTTTTCTCTTATAACAGCTGGAAATGCTGCTCCACTCTCTATTCTATCTGTACTATCTAAATGTTGTATAAAATCTTACCTTATCCTTTACTCCCTATTACATGAAACTAATATATTTATATAGTAATGTTTGTGTTTGTCTGAATTCTTTTAAGGGATTTCCTCTACTAACTAATCATTATACTATTTAACCACAATTACCTACAACTTAAGTATTTGCTGTGGCTGGTCAACAGAGCTGTTTTGCTGAGGCCATAAATAGTGCAAGAAGAAGAAGAAGAATAACCTTAAAATCGAACATCTGACAGTGACATTTAAAAACCCTGATTTAAAACACAACCAGACCCATTTACAATACTTAAACTGTCACTTTTCCATAGCTAGACGAGATCCAGAAACAAATGGAATATATTATATTTACACACATCGGGATCTGTCGCGCGTATACGCCCGTTGTCGTTCGTATCGCATGAGCGCGTAGCCGCGTGTTGTCGCTTCCAGTGGACGACCAGCCTTATGAAAATTATAGATTTTCGTCGAAAAATTTCAAGTTTCCAAAAATGTTTAAAAAAATTCCAATTATTCTCCTTTATGTTGGAAACAATATGAGCTGGTTATTTTCTTCAGAAAAAAAATATTTTGCCCACTTTTAAGCTTTTTAAATCACTTGAAAACTTTACTTCTCATGACAGTATGTTGAGAAATTGGTTTTTCTAATTGTTGTAGAGGTTATCTTTTTCTGATAAACTTGACATTTGTAATTTGAATTAATTTACTGTTGTGAAATGAATTCAATTCAATTTGTTTTTCATTTAAATGTTTTACATACCCGTGTGAGTCCTCATGTGTTTCTCCAAATCCTGAGCCTGCCTACAGCCCTTATCACAGACCGTGCACTTGTAGGGCCTTTCGTCCGTGTGCATCCGGAGGTGGATCTTAAAATTACCACTATGGGAGAACGCCTTGCTACACACGTTACACTTGTACGGCTTATCTTTAATATGGGTCTTCAAGTGTCTGCTCATTTGTCTCGCTGTCGAGAACACCTAAAAAATACTCATTAAAATTACGTCAATAGCGAAACAATCATAAGGAGGAGATTTAAATAAAATAAAACACGTTAGTAATCCTTTTTCTTCACTGGTTTATTTAGATCGCTAAATGTACATTTCGTTCACCATGTGAACATTTTCAATAGCTATACTAAACTAAATTTACAAACAAAAGTGCGGCAAAAGTGCGGCCGCACTTTTGTTTGTAAATTTAGTTTAGTACAGCTATTGAAAATGTTCACATGGTGAACGAAATGTACATTTAGCGATCTAAATAAACCAGTGAAGAAAAAGGATTACTAACGTGTTTTATTTTATTAAAATCATCTTCACGTAACTCACAACGAAACATTTTAGGAGGAGATTTGTTAAAATTATCTCCCTATATCCGCACCTTAGGTATAAACAGAGGCGGGCTTCACGTTAGGCCCGGGTCTAGGGCAGTGGTCTCAAAACTACGGCCCGCGGGCCAAATCCGGCCCGCGACTTGCATGAATCCGGCCCGCGATTGTTTTTATTTTTTTTTTGTAAATGTCATATTTTGAAATATTGTAACAAATGTTCGTTAAATTTTTCATGATTTTATAAAATTAATCGGATCTTGGCCAACTTTATTATGTAGAATTGTATTTGTGGCCCGCGAAGAAGATAGTTTGGAGGCCCAGGGTCTAGGGCATCAATAATAGGGGCACCAAATTGTACTTTCGAATACGAACAAAACAAACTGACTATAAAAAGTAGTATTTTCAATTTTTTTTTTTAAAAGTAGTATTTTTTTTTATAAATGGAGTTAATACTTTTTTTAATATGCCCGGTGCTCAAATTTTATGATGATAAAGAATCGTATGTCCATTATTACTGTTTACTAATAACTGTATTGTTTCGAGTTTACGTGAAGTGATTAATCACAAATAGAAAGACTGTTACTCCTTACTTCACTTTTTATTTTTTTATGTTAGATGTACATTTCGAGACACAAGGTGCTCATTATGAATAACAAACTAACTGTTTACTAAGATACGATTATTGAGAATTGTTCGATACAACTCTTTCCCATATTTTAAAATTTTAAACCCCATTATTTCTAGATCTATAATAATGAAGATACGATTCTTTACCTCTAAGGTACAGATATATACAGAGAGTTTTATGTAACACCGAACATTGTCATAACGAGAATTTTTCTTTCACGTTTACATAAGCATACGTTGTACATTTGCCAAAGCTCAGTTTATTAAAATAATATAATTTGAAGCTTTAAACAAGTGTTTTCCACTCCCAGGCTAAGCATGAAGTAAAATTTCGAGTTTAGAAAAGCCTGAAAATTTGGATTTGCCGGGCGGAGCGAAGCGAGCCCGGCAAATCCAAATTTTCAGGCTTTTCTAAACTCGAAATTTTACTTCATGCGCCACCGGCACAAAACACTGATGCAATGTAAAGTTTAGCAGTGCGTTTTAAACTTCGTAATATGTCAGTGTTTTGTACGGGTGGCGCAAGAAGTAAAATTTCGAGTTTAGAAATTGGTTTGGTCGCGTAGCGCGAAGCGCGGAGCGACCAAATCAAATTTTCAGGCTTTTCTAAACTCGAAATTTTACTTCATGCGCCACCGGTACAAAACACTGACATATTACGAAGTTTAAAACACACCGCTAAACTTAACATAAAATCAATGTTTTGTACCGGTGGCGCATGAAGTAAAATTTCGAGTTTAGAAAAGCCTGAAAATTTGGTTTGGCCGCTCCGCGCTTCGCGCTACGCGACCAAACCAAATTTTCAGGCTTTTCTAAACTCGAAATTTTACTTCATGCTTAGTCTGGGAGTGGAAAACACTCGTTTTAAGTTTCAAATTGAATTCAGTTAAAAAACGAGTATCTAAAGATTTACGGCATATACACTGTAACTGGGACATGTATACTTGAAAGAAAAACTCCCTGTATGTACAAGTTGAGGCATTAAGGAGGGAAACTCATTTAGAAAAAATTTTTTTAGCAAAAAATTTTTATTGCTTTAAACTACTTCTTATATATTTAAGAATGAACCCTTAAAAGCGTATGGCCATCCGGAACTTTTTTTACAAATATATATCCATTTTAGTGAGTCCATGTCAGACGGCTGAAATACGTCTGTGGCGCGCTGACCGAAATTCACCTTTTTTCAAATGCTTCTCCTGAAAAGTTGTGTTTTGGAAATCGCCGGAACATTTGGAGACCAGAGATTTGGTCGGAATTCATTGCGATTTCGTGGGCTGAATAGAGAATTCAATTCTCTACTTCGATAACCTAATTATTTTCGTTTAATGTAACCAGAAGTAGTATTTTTTTTTAAAATAAGTTGAAAAAAAAACGCAAAAAAAGTGATTTTTGTTTCAACTCGAATATTTTTTCCGAAAAATTTTTTTTTTCAACATACAATGAGGTCTCTGAAATGCGCTGTCATGTCAACTGTAAGGCCTGTTACCGGCGTTTTACCGGAAACGCCGCAACTATGATTATTTCGGCGATTTAAATATTTTTATTCTTTCTCGCGATAACAACGGACCCCACATTGTTTTTAATCACCTTATTTTCACCTTCATAATCATTTAGTATCAAATGAATTAAGTTCGCTTACATATACGGAGTGTTCGGGTTTTTGTAAATATTATTTGTAAATATAGGATTAGTTTATTTTCATATTTTTATTAGGGTTTAGATTTTAGATTTATTACCTTACGCGGCACAAATCCCTTTTGGATCATAAAACGCAAAATTCCAAGCAGCGGCCCTAATCCGGGGAAATTTCACAATTAGGGCATTTCGTGATCACAACAAAAGCACGACAGATTTGCTCCCGAAACGCTCACAGCTAGGCACCGCCCTCCGGATTACGAAAGAGGCTACATTTACAACCTAGCTGCTTGGAATTCGGATTAAGGGAAAATACCGAATATTTATTCATGTTTATTTTTCTTTTCTTTTCGCGGATTGTTTTATTGATAGCTAAATCAATCACGTCAGACATAGTAGATTGTACATATTTTATAACGGCCGATCATTTCACTTATGTAAACATACGATAATTTCTAAACTCACTAACAACAGAAATATGAAAACTTGCACACTTCAAAGTGACAACAACCATAAGATTTAGAACCAGGATATATATGGATATATGTATATATATATATATAATAATAATAATTAGCAGCATTAATTTAATATATAAAAGCTATGATTATTAAACAAATAATTAGCAATTCGGATGCCGATTGCATCATCCGTTTACGCCAAAGCGCGTAATGATCAAGCGCAACTCACTTGCGCACGCCACCCCTAACCGCTGAACCAATCAGAGGCAGGAGCCTTAACCACCTCCAGCTCTCACATCCCTCCATGCGAGAATTACGGGAAGGGAGAAGGTGGTTAACAAAACTGTTGGTTCACGGGGGTGAACAACAATCGTCTTGAGTCTGGTGAATAGTGCGGTAACCAGTAAGTAGTGTTGTATAAATCATTTTTGTTTACGAAGTGGTCGAACCGTTAAGAAGTAGTCGCGTCGCGTAAGGTGTAGTTTTATTTAATTGTATATATATATTTCTCTGATTGTAAATTCGTGATTTTTATTTGTTTATTTATAATAAACAACCTTTGTTAATGTTTTCGGAAACCTTAATCTTTCATTTGACGAACCTTTTGCATTTACCTGAAAATACGAAATATATATATAAAGTCCGTCAAAAGATATTCTGCGTTTACGACTTTGATTTTACAAGAGGTTTATGGCATCGTCCGCCCAAACACTCGAGAAGGTTGCTTCCGAACAGCCATAAAGGACAGATGGCCCGTAACGATTTTTTTCAGGTATTGGAGGGATTTCGTCAACTCCAATTTGTATATTATGTTGTAATTTTTGTTTACGTTCACATTATTTTATCACTATTCCTATACCTATAATAATTAACATTATCATTACAATTATTTTATTAATTATATAATAACAAAACATTGATAAAGCTGTAATAACCTACGTACATCGATCCCAACCAGTGCCGAAAAAATAGTCGTTTTTTATTTGGATGAATATTTTAAATAATAAAAATTAAAATCAAACATAGTCGATTTAATAAAAGTAACAATGTTTTTCAATTGTTTTATCTGATAAATTTATCATAGGAGTATTGAAAATTATGTTTGTATAAAATCTGTATAATGATATTAAGTATTAAAATATTAAAAATCGGATATTTAAATGATCAAACTTCACGGCCGGAATCAATCATTGTATTATCTTCCACTGCTTCCAGGCTATTGAGCCGTCGCGTGGTTGATCGCAATTTCTTAGAAAAATAGACATTCTACAAAATGGGGTTTGAACAGCGGGTGATAATCCTTCCTTTCGTATAATGTTATGATCAAAGGAATGGTATGAGCGCATCTACATAAAAGAAGAATGACGAGTTTACCATTTTAATATTTACTTTTGCAATGATTTCGTCAATTGTCTCATTTCTTTTCCAATCTTTGTCCTATTTAGTGTTGCGTGTAATTGTTGTTCAGTGTATTATTATTAAGTTTGAATTTAGTTACTCAAAAAGATTTGCAGGTATGTACTTCATATTTTGTTATGTACATTTAATATCATTAAAATAGCCGAAGAAAATTAATCTCCTATTTCGAAAGAGTAATTAGTATTTGTCGATTTTTAACCCCAACATATTTTTTTAAAGAATGATACATTTTCCATGTAATTTTTTTATCCATTGTTAAAAATTATATTAACAGCTATCTTATCTTATTGAACTGAATAAAGTTGAAGTTCAAGCTATAAAACCTTTCAGCAATGAATTTTATTACATTATTTTTTTATAAATTTCCTAGGTTTTATATATTGACACTGACGTAACTAAACCAAGTTTTTGTTAAACTTTGCTGAAACCACAGTTTAAAACCGGGCCTCGCATATTCAGATTCAACACACTCTAATCTATTATTTAAACAAATAAAATTCGGAACGCCGGACTAACTTTTTATGATAGTTTCAAACATAAAATCGAACTTCTGTGAAATTCCGTATTAATTCTACATATAGTTGGTGAAACTCTTTTTTGTCCACCATCTCAGCAACATTAATATAAAATGCCATTGCTATACGTGTCTAATATTGTCTACAGCATCCCGTGTTCTTTATGTAATTTAAATTATATCAAGATTTGTAATCATGTTAAAATGGAAAACTTTGATGATGGCAATTTTTCATATATTACCAAGGGGGACTTGCAAGAATTTTAAAATCGAACACATATATAGTATTACTTCATAATGTTAGGTATAAAAACACTATTGCCTAAATATAAGTATAAAATAAAATTTATTTTATCAGTAATTTAAAATCGAAAAGTGCGAATTTTACGGAGAATTTAAATCTGCCGAAAACGAATTTCTATTGTACTAGGAAAATGAGTTTGCGCATTTCTACATAACCTTGATATTTAGATCGAAATCTTTCGTACAGATGTAAACAAATATTACTGCGCATGCTTATTAGTTACAATACGATTTGTGGCATTAAACGTGTATGAAAATTATACTTACAAATAGTTACAATTTCATAAAAATGCGATTAGTGTAATTTATTTTAAATTAAATAAGTCTAAATTAAAATGTAAACAATGTACAAATCCTGGCATCACTATGGGCTTGCGCTTGTCACAACACATCGTCACGGGCTGTTTTAAGAAGTACTAATGGCAGGAACACTTTAAGTTAGTGTAATTTAAAATTTAAACAAAAAATTATGTTTTTTTGGCGGAATGATTACATTTATCCAATATATTTTTTGTGCAAGTCTCCCATTATTAAGATTAGCTGAATGTTATTATGCAAATTGATAAAATACTTATGTGGGAAAATGTTTATAACTTAAGCAATTTAGTTAAAACTAAATATTAACTTTTATTGTTAACTTTACACCGTCACTAATTCATTATAGATGATATCTATAATTCCAATAAAATTTTGTAATTTATGTAACAAAGTATATAAATATTTTTATTTCTTCTAGTTAAAACTTTCGGCACTTCAACTTGATTTGTGATATTCAAAATAGAAACATTTTGACTTAATTTCACCTGTGGAAAATTACATATACATTTTATAATGTGGAGACCTTGGGCAGAGATGGATGTTTCAGAAGAGGAATATCAAAACTTGGCAGAAGAAGTTCACGAAGAAGATGAATTGAATGATGATTTATTCGATGATGAAGATCCCTGTATCAAACGATCTCACAAACATTTACAGTTTGAAAGTAAACAAATAATTTTAAACGTTTACGAGTATATTAAAAACGTAGAAGGGAAAAGCGGTGCCATAATTAAAACTAGTCGTATGACAAAAATTTCGCAGTCAACGGTGAGAAATATAATCACTATTGGAATTCAGAAAAGGAAACCAAGGAAGGATGCTGGTTGTCCCAGAATATTCCAGGATTATCATGCCGACTTAGTTAGAAGCATGATCCACGATGCTTACAAAAAAAATATTGTCTTAACATTAGATGAATTGCTTCATAAAATAAAGCGGGACCTAAATGTTCACTGCAGTCGGGAGACCGTACGATCATTGTTACAAAAAATGAATTTTCATTTTATGAAATTAAACAAAAGACACGTTCTTATGGAGTCTGCTCGAATTTCGAAATGGCGCGTCGATTACTTGAATAAAATAAAAACATTCCGAGACGAAAACAGAGCGATAATTTATCTCGATGAAACATGGTACGATACACATGATACTGTTAAGAAAGGATGGTGCGATAAAAGTAATAAGTGTACTTTGGATGTTCCGGTATCACGTGGAAAACGCATAATAATTTTGCATGCGGGATCTAAAAATGGTTGGGTTAACGAGGCGTTATTTTTATCGGCGAAGAACATAGAATTCGCCACAGTGGATTATCATCAAAGCATCACTGCTGATGTATTTGAAAATTGGTTTGAAAATAAATTAATTCCTAATTTGTCTCCAAATTCAGTAATTGTGATGGATAATGCATCCTACCATTCAGCCTTATCTTGTAAGATTCCAAATTCAAGTAGTTGCAAAGATGAAATTCAAACATTTTTAATGCAAAATGACTTATATTATGATGAATCATATACTAAAAAACAACTACTGGAGGTTTTAGCAACAAAAAATTTCCAAAAATCTTTCAGAATTGATCAAATTGCCCAAGAGAGTGGGCATACAATTTTACGATTACCTCCTTACCACTGCATGTTCAATCCTATTGAATTGATTTGGGCCGAAATAAAAAAATATACCCGAAAAAACAATACATCCCCAAAATTTTCAAATACAACTGTACAGATAATCAAAGATGCTGTATCAAATATATCCACTAGGAGTTGGAATAATTGTGTACAACATGTGATTAAAGAAGAAAATGTTTATAGAGAACGTTTAGTGCAAGAACTAATAATCGAACTGCGTGAAGACTCTACTGATAGTGATGATATTTTAAGTGACAATTAAGTATATAAGGTGTATATTTTTTTATTAAATTAATTAATTAATTTTATTGATTTTTTCTTCTTATTGTGTTGCCTTTTTTTAATTACAATATTTTTAAATATATGAATCAAACGTTAATTAAATTCTGAAAATATTCCATGCTGGAATTATACCTGTATTCGTACATTGTACTGCATGTTTTTGCCAATTGCCTCTTACCAATTATAGTTTACAAAAAATATTTCTGTGGCATCAGTGAATGGTATAAAAATTGCATTTTTAGGAAATTGACAGTTTGTATTTTTTCCAAAATCGCATGATTTATAAAAAATCAGTATTTGCCCCAAAAAATGTAATTAGCGATTGCTATATTTTTCAAAATTAAAATAACCTTATGAGCGTTTATTTTAATTAGCCATTAAAATTTCATTAGTTGAAATATACAACATGAAAAAAAATGTTCATATTGGCCTGTTTTGCTTTTTATTTTTTATTTATAAATTAATTCAAGAGACTTTAATTATCGTTGTCATTCTTTAACATTTATTATTTGAGCAAAGTCTTTTATAATAAAAATATTTGTCAATATACCAAGAATTTATAGATATCATCATGTTATCATAAAAACCCGCTTTTCCGTTTAATGATGTCATTGAGAGTTAAATTTGCATGTTAAGTCATGCAAATTTACTTTTAAATTGCTTTATTACTTTTAAAAGATAAAGTAAACTTACAGCTTGCAGCAAACTTGACAATTCATTGATTTAACAATATTTTTTTTAACAAAATAATTAGAATAGTGTTATAATTAGCATCATATGGATAGACCTATAAAATATTCATGAATCGCTAAATATTATTTTAGCAAAACTATAATAATATTTAGCAACAACTGGCAAAAATACGATATTCAACGTTAGGCCCTTTGAAACTGGATAACCGGTATATGAAATTAGCAAAATCCAAGGGACGGTCCTGTTAAGCTTATGCCGACCCTCTTGTAGGTAAGAGGTTTATTGCAGAGGGTGGATACTATTTTATGACCAATAATCACCAGCTTAAGTCGTAAACGCAGAATATCTTTTGACGGACTTTACACAGTGAGTTGTTCCTGTAAATGCTGTTCCAGGACCTGATGTTTAGGGTGAGTTATTTATTATTATATTTTTCTCTTTCATTATATTTAAAGTAACTGTGTGGTACCTCTGCCTACGAGCTGCTAGGTAATCGAGGGTGATCCGATTTTGAGTATAAGGCCAATAACTTATTGAATATTATTTCTTTCAAAATCGGGGTGATTGTTTCCCAAGAGCCGACACCTTAATTTTCCCCCTTTGATAGGCCCTATTCTTTTTTTCTGTTTTAGTCACGATCCTGAATCTCCACAGAGGCCGGCGCAAACCGCTACACACGAAACTCGATATTTGCGCATGTAAATAAAACATGTAAAATAAAACATTTTCCAAAAAATGTCTACATGGTTTTACACTTAAATACATGCCCAATAAGCTGTAAAAACAATGATATAGTTTCATTCATTTTCCTAGTCGCAATCCACTCCCAAAGTTACTCAAATTTTTCGGCTTCTAAATGAGCTTCCCCCCTTAATTGCGATTGATTGGCTACAATTTTTAATGGTCATATAGGCAACTCAATTTACACACAACTTAAAAATGAAAGGTGTCAAATTGTATTGGATCCAAATGTTCGGTGTTACATAAAACTCTCTGTATATGTTTATATTTTAATTGGGTACTTGCATTCACTCTAAAATTAAATTTTACATAAATACCTGAGAATAATTACCTTACTGCAAACGTTACACTTCTTCACATTCTCTTGCCCCTTATCCTCCTTCTTCAAATCCTTACCCTTCGACGCATCCCCGACGACGACAACCTCCTGCTGCACCGACACACCCTGCTGCTGCGGGGGCATAACCCCCACACTCTGCACGATCTGCTGCTGCGGCTGCTGCTGCTCCAGCAGCTGGTGCAAATGCTGCTGCGGCATCTGCATCTGCCCCAGGTGCATCGCGTACCCACCTCCGTTATGATAAACCTGCACCTGTCCCAAACTCTCCCCCCCGTAAACTCCCATTTGTGGCTGAACGTTGTAATCGACTGCCGTCAAGGGCGGTTGCTGGGGTTGTTGCGGGAGGTGCGTGAACGGGTCGAATTTGTCCTCTTGGTACATCTCGATGACGGGGTTGCATTCGAGAAAGACGCACGCTGTCGCAGTTTGGTTTTCGACTATGGGTTGAGGATGCTGCTGTTCGGGTTGGGGAGGTAAGGGCGGTTCAAGCGCCACGGTTTTGCTTTTGGTCAACTGCTGGCGGAGGTTGGCGTCGGATCGCTCGCAGAGTTTTTTGAACTGGAAAGATATGTGGAGCTTCGCCGAGCATTTGTTGCATATTTGATCGGGTAATCCATCATTTTGCCAAACCTATTGAATAATAATAACGTTATAAATTTAATTTATAGGTTAAGTAGAATAAAATATTTAATTTTTTATACACAGAGAGTTTTATGTAACACCGAACATTTTCATAACGAGAATTTTTCTTTGAAGTATAAATATGTAAACGTTGCACATTTTTCGATGCTTGGTTTATTAAAAGAATTTATTTTGAAGCTATAAGTAAGTGTTTTCCACTCCCAGGCTAAGCATGAAGTAAAATTTCGAGTTTAGAAAAGCCTTAAAATTTGGCTCGGGCGCGTAGCGAAGCGGAGCGACCGAGCCAAATTAGGCTTTTCTAAACTCGAAATTTTACTTCATGCGCCACGCGTATAAAACACCGACTCAGTGTAAAATTAATAATATTCTGTTAAAACAGTATAAAAAACACACTGCTAAAGCAGGATTAAAAATATATAAATATAAAAATAAACAAGAAGTTTCACATTTAGTCAGTGTTTTATACATGTGGCGCATGAAGTAAAATTTGGAGATTAGAAAAGGCTTCTCTGAATTCGAAATGTTACTTCATGTTTACCCTGGGAGTGAAAAACACTCATTTAAAGCATCGAATTGAACTTTTTCAAATTTCCACTTACAAATATCATCCCTGATTTTCTCGATTGAAATAAATCGGACTAAAACCAATAAACCATATTACCTCCACGCATAAAACAAGACTAAAACAGTATTAATAAATCCAATTAATAAATTATTTTGAGTGAGTTACATGAAGATGATGATAACTTTAATTAAGACACCTTCAACCTTTCTTCACAAATTCATTTTATACCAGATGTACATTTCGGACACAAACTGACCACTATCAAACATACTGACGAATAAATTTGTGAAGAATGGTTTAATCAAAGTGTTTTATTTAAAATCCAATTAATGTTTACCTGCACTGATGTACAAGCCATAATCTTTTTCGAAATGTTTACTTTAAAGACCGACATCATCTTGCCGTCCTTCAGACACACGCGGCACACCTTTTCGAAATCCAACAGGGGCTCCTCCATTTTTCAAAAAACACGTTGCCCGAAATAATTTTTCAATTATTTAAAAGGCCAAAATCGTAAAACGAGACCGGAGTTTGTAAACAACGCACTTCGGCGCCATCTTTATTTGGATCCACTGTTGCCAACAGACCCAGTCGACTTCGTATGATTGTGTAAGCACAGTATATCATAATGATATATAATGATTATGATATACTGTGGTGTAAGTTCACATATATAGTTGACCGACCCACTCGATGGGAGGGCGCATATGTCGGAATTTCAAATTTCCCGCAATTTCTAACGTGGGCTCTAGTTTTCAATCAACAGCTGTCAGATCCGAAGAAACAAAAATGCCGATGAGACGAAATCGTCTCGAGATGAGCGTTAATAAATATAAATAATTACAACTGTAAGTATATATAATATTTTTAACTTTTAATCTATTGTGTATTATTTTAAATAAGTACAGTTAATACAAATTTTGTGGGCTTTTCTAAACTCTAAATTTTACTTCATGCGCCACGCTTATAAAATACAGATATCAAGTGAAATTCGAATATACATAAATTTCACGATATTTTAGTGTTTTATACGCGTGACGCATGAAGTAAAATTTCGAGTTTAGAAAAGCCCAGAAAATTTGTCTCGGGTCGCTGCGCGACCCGAGACAAATTTTCACGGGGCTTTTCTAAACTCGAAATTTTACTTCATGCTTAGTCTGGGTGTGGAAAACACTCGTTTCAAGCTGCAAATTGAACTCTTTTGAAAAACAACGAATGTCGGAAAATTTACAGGTTATGCATATGTCATTTCTAAGATGCGTTTTTATACGAACTGCAGCGATTTTGCCGAGAAGTGAAATGTAATTCACAAACTGTGATGAGGTTTTGACATATAGAGAAATGTATTTGATAAATAGGAAATATATTTGAGATAAAGGGATGAATATTCGACATAAAGTGAAATACAATAGTAAAACTCTGTAATACCTTTTAAAATATACATTTAACATGTTCAATATGTCTTTCTTATTTCTCGCATCGCACGGTAATTTAATACCGTGTGGTGTTCCTCGCACGGCACCCACCATTCAATGTTTTGACCCCCTGCACCGCGCACCTCACTTAGCAAGCCGCCCGCCCACTCCCCGCGCCAATGACGTAATTTGCGATTGCAGCGCCGCCCCATCGAGTGGGTCGGTTAAATAAAATCATGATACGTGGAGCCCTCTAGGAGTTATCAATCTAATTTAATCTATGGTTGCCAACTGTGATGTCATTTACCACGGTCGCCAACTTGGTTAATCTAGGGACGTCAATGAACTCGTTCATCGAAATGTTCAACATGTTGGGTTCTGTTTGTGATGTATGTTACTATCTAATGAACGGTACTGCGGTCTGTCTATTTCGTACGATTGCAAAAATCCCAAACACGTTCACGATTAACAATCTGGTCATCAGAGTATTCCCTAACAGTTGGCAATAAACTCTCAACTGTTGTCTCTGAAAATGTTGTAAACATTCGTCTGAATATGTATGTCGCTATAAATGTATAATTTGTAGGCGATATTTTTGAATTACCCGCTTGCGCGCGCCATCTAACGCCGCGGAAAGGAAATGTATTTCATGTTGGCTAAACTTATGAGATTTTAGGAGAGCTATGTTCAGGTTATTGAATAATAGAGAATTATTACAAGACGAGAAGGTTACATTACGTTATATGAAATTGTTGTTAGCGATTATTAAAGTTTTAAACAAATGCAGTCTGTCTAATTTCCAACCCCACGAAGAGGCTATCCCCGAGTACAATATTATGTATTTTTTAAATGGACTACGTTCACAAAATAGATAAAAAAATTAAATACACATCTATGAATTCACTGATTATAGAGGCTTCTACTTCGTTATACATTGTTGAACATAAATAAAACACTGTTTATCACTTTGTTTGTATAACAATCGAAACTATAGTCACCAAATAAATCAATTGTTATACAAACAAAGTGATAAACAGTGTTTTATTTACACATCTATGATATAAATTAGTTAGATTGTTGCCAACGGTATAAAGCGGAATACACTAGAATGCAGTTCCGCCAAACTAACGGCTGGAAATTGATTTCACTCGGAAAAACGTTACCGATAGAAAAAATATTTTTGCTGACGTTGAAACTAACCTGCATCTGTCAACACTGACAGCTGACGGCGCAACAAAAAATAATAACAAATATACCGTTTTCCTTTTCGACAACACAGATGATCATTTGGAAAATCTAGCGAGAATGTCGGAGGTCTCAGTGGAAGTTACGGGGGAGATGGCCCCCCAATCCATCACCCAAAACAAGACTGGATTCGCCAGGTAACCTAAAAAATTTAATCAAAGGGAATTGTGACCTAGTTTACGCTATAAATATTATTTTAGAGTAGGATTTAGTTTTAATGTGCAAAAAGTGCAAAAATAAGAGTTGTGTCCTGCAAAGAAAAACCTAGTAAAAGAAGAGTTGAGGCTTGTTTACAATCAAAGCTGAAATGAAAACTGGAATGGGAAGCAAGTTGAATCGTAGGGTTTCTGCATTAAGATACACGACCAAGCGCCATCTCGTTCTCGGGCCTGAGAACCCTATGATTCAACTTGCTTCTACGAGGGGGATTCGTAAAATAAGGTTCCCTATGCTGCTGAGAAATAATGCGACGTACTGGGAGAAATGTAAAACACTGTCTTACACTGTCAAACCTCCCTCTCTCTATTCCCACCTCTCCCGCCACGCTACATCGCTCCATGCCAGCCTAGCAGTCTTCGAAGATGGAGCTCCCTATCGCTGTTACCGTCAGATGCGAAATTCGCGCTGTGATATGTTTTTTAAGTGCAAAACGGATTTCACATTCATCATTCATCGTCAGTTAATCGAAGTTTATGGGGAAAATTGCATATCTGTTCAACATGTTCGCAAATGGTGCAGAGAATTCAGTGAGGACCACACAGAACTTCACGATTAAGACAGGAGCGGAAGGCCTTCAGTTTCAGATGGATTATAGATTAAGGATGATCAAATGTTTATTTTATATATATATATATATAGATATACATATATTTTTCTATGTTATTATATAGCAAAGATGCTAAATAAAGATTATTATTATTATTATAATTGTCGAAAAAGTTGAGAGAATATTGCTTCAAGATCGAACTTGCTTTCCGTATTTCTGAGACTTCCAACACTACAATTCATAAGATTTTAACCGAAAAATTTGGCTATCACAAAGTGTGTGCACGATGGGTACCGCGAATGCTCACAGAAAACCACAAACAGCAACGTGTCGAGTGTTCCCGGCAGTTTCTACAACAATGTGAAGACAACAAGGAAGAATTCTTGGATTCCATTGTTACAGGCGACGAAACATGGGCGTATTACTTTACCCCCGAAACTAAGCAGCAATCGCGTGAATGGCATCACTCAACTTCGCCGAAGCCGGAGAAGTTTAAACAAACACAGTCTGCTGGGAATGTCATGGCAACCGTCTTTTGGAACAGGAAGGGCCTGTTTTTGATCGATTTTTTGCCTCATGGAACAACAGTAAACTCCGACAGATATTGCGACACATTAAGAGGGGGGTTAGGTGCTCGGTTGTTAATTTTGGCTTTAACATCGCTTGAACTTCATAGTCACTTTTCAACGTTATATAAGATGGCAGAGCATTCAAATTAAGAGGGGGCAAGTCACTTGAACTTGTTATGTCACTTCTTAACGTCATATAAGATGTCGGAACATTTAAATTGGTTATATAGAAGCAAAACTACTTCGAATACAGAGAGATTATTGCTTCGATTTAATGCTTTTTGTCTTTCACACGCCAAGAGTGACTATTATATAATAAAATGGTGAAAATAGAATCTTTATATGAACTTTTATTTCCGTAAAAATAATAAATTAATTTATGTCGAAATAGACCTCTAAACAAACAATATTTCTGCGTTAAATAACGCAGACAGGAAGCGACTACTTATAAAACTCAGAAATTATGGTGTGGAGGGTACAGTACTAAATTGGTTTACTAGTTACCTGAATAAAAGAACCCAGAAAGTAAAGATTGGAGATAAATTATCGGATACTCTATCTATTGAAACAGGGGTACCACAGGGTAGTATTTTGGGACCTCTGCTTTTTGTGTTGTATATAAACGATATTGGAAACTGCTTAAGTCACTGCAAATTCCATCTATTTGCAGATGATACTATTATATACAGAACATCAGTAGACATAATAAAAGCAACAAATGAAATAAATAGCGACTTAATTAATTTAAACAATTGGTTACAGGATAATAGTTTGAAAATTAATACAACCAAAACAAAAGCAATGATAATTAGCAGAAAAGATCAGTCCATAGAAAATAATACAATTAAATTCAATAATAGCCCCATAACATATGTCAATACAATAAAATACCTAGGAGTTCAATTAGATAAACGATTACAGTTCAATGAACATATAGATTATACATGTAAAAAAATAGGAAAAAAGTTAGGAGTATTAAGACGAAGTAGTTATTATATGTCGCAAGCTACCAAAAAAACAATATATAACACTATTATACTACCACATTTTCACTTTGCAGGATCTATTCTTTATCTTGCAAATAGTGGATCTTTGAATAGACTCCAAATATTGCAAAATAAAGGAATGAGAATAATTTTAAATTGTAATAAATATACAAGTATAAGAACGATGTTAGAACAACTGGATTGGATAAACATAGAGAATTTTGTAAAATTTAAGGCATTAATTTTTATTCACAAAGTTTACATTGGGAAGATGCCCAAATACTTTGATGAAAGTATCATCACTAATGCAGACATCCATACGTACAACACAAGAGGCAGAGGAAATATTTTTCTCCCATTCAAAAACACAAAGGCAGGACAGAATTCACTCTTTTTTAAAGCTGCTCAAGAACACAACAAGCTATCAATAAAAATAAAAGAAGAAGAAAATATTAATAAGTTTAAATCAAAGTTGCTAGATTACTTGAAGAGTCTTCAGAAATAGTCGTAGTGTATGGGCTGTGCATTATGTGTATATATTATTAATTGTTCCTATATGTATAAGTACAAATTTTAAATAAGTATTATTACCTTTTTAGTTATTGTTTTTTGCATAAATGTATAAGTATTGTTGTATTATGGATTTATTATTTTTACATAGATATTTAAGTATGGTTTTAGACTGATTTTATTAAAGTAGTAAAAAGATTATATATTAAGTATTATTATGTGATAAATTTATTATACATACACAATTTATAGATTAAGGATGATCAAATGTTTATTTTATATATATATATATATAGATATACATATATTTTTCTATGTTATTATATAGCAAAGATGCTAAATAAAGATTATTATTATTATAGTTAAAAAAAATCTGTTTCCGCCATTTTGTAACAAAAGGTTCAATGAATATGTAAAAGAACATTTATAAAATATAATCTTATAACAACGCTGAAACCGTAGTCCCAAGATACAAAGTTTACATGGCCTAACCCCCCTCTTAAGAAAACTGAAACGTGCGATCCAGAACCACCGGAGAGGAAGATTGTCCAGTGGTGTTAGGCTTCTACATGACAACGCTCGACCTCATGTCTCACACCAAATTCAAGAACTGCCGAGAGATTTTGGTTGGACTGTTGTGCCCCACCCCCCCTACAGTCCTGACCTAGCCCCGAGTGATTATCACTTATTACCAACATTAAAGGAACACTTGGGCGGTCTATGCTTTAATACCGTTGATGAGGTCAAGGAAGAGGTTACTCGATTCCTCAAAGGATTGGCGGCAGAATTCTATAACATGGGGATAGAAAAACTGGCGCATCGTCTGCAAAAGTGTTTGAACAGAAACGGCGAATATGTAGAAAAATAGTATAAGTTTTAAGCTTTAAAATGATGTACAACACTAAAACCAAAAATATAGCTGGTTATTATTAAAAATCATGGGAACCTTATTTTACGAATCACCCTCATAGTTCTAGTTCTCTTATTTTGATTGTCGACCGGCCTTTGAGTGTATAGTAGTAACATGAGTTACAGTGGTAAAATTGTGGCAGGAATAGGCCCACTTTATAGGTTTCTCCCTTGCTCATATTTTTCTCTGTGCGTCTGTCCAACTTAAGTTACTCGACAAACTTAAGTTTGAACCAAAACCAGTTTAAAATTGTACTTAACAACTCTTTAAACCAGTGGTGGGGAAACTTTTTTTAAGACGGGCCATTTGTAATAACCAGACAATCGTAGCGGGCCAAAGAATAATGCTTAATCATAGGTAGGTAGTTTTTATGCGGGTCGTCACATTACGAAGTAAGAATGCGTTCAAACATTCTCACGACGGCACTCTTAAACAGGCCAGATTAAACCTTTCCGCGGGCCGTAGTTTCCCTATCACTTCTTTAAACAAAATCCATTTTTTAAATACATTTTTAATTAAAATTTGTTTTAAAATTACACTTAACTCACTTGCTTTGATAACTATACAATTCTTAGTTTTCATTGTAGCTTTCAGTGTAATTTTAAAACACCCAACACACTGACATTTTTTTTTGTATCTTAGTTTTTTTCAATTCCCGTCTCAATTGGCAAACCCCAGAGAATGGATGAACCAGCAAAAACAGAACGTCAGGCCCTGGCTCCTCTTCGTCCAGACTTCGAACTTCAAACCCCCGCCTTCCGTTCCCCGGCTGAGTAAGCGGATCATGAGGAACATCGAATACTTCCAGAGCAATTACTTATATGTCTTTCTCGGTCTAATCGTTTACTGTCTGTAAGTCGATATAATTAAAACAAAAAATAACCGTCGCAACTTTTGAATAACGATTCTCTGTTTTGTTAAAATTTTAACAATTTGAAGGTAGTTTGGAGACAAACTTTTTGCAGAAAGTCGATATTAATTTTAATTTGTTTTTATATTTTGTAAATATTCTGCAACCTATTGACAAACTCAATTTTTCTTTATGATAAATTGTAAGACTGTATTCCTTACTTCACTTTTTATTTTTATGTTAGATGTACATTTGGAGACACAAGGTGCTGATTATCAATAACAAACAAACAGTTTGTTATTGATAATGAGCACATTGTGTCTCGAAATGTACATCTAACATAAAAATAAAAAGTGAAGTAAGGAATAACAGTCTTTCTATTTGTGATTAATCACTTCACGTAAACTCGAAACAATACAGTTATGATAAATTGTCTTTATGTGAATTTGAAAGTAACTGTTTTGGACCCGACGCCCTAAGGGGTAACAGGGAGAGCAGAAGAAGGAGAAATTGGACCCGTTCATCAGAGACAACAGTTAGGAGTTTATTGCCAACTGTTGGGGAATTCTCTGATGACCGGATTGTTAATCGTGATCGTGTTTAGGATTTTGGTAATCGTACAAATTAGACCGACCGAAGTACCGTTCATTAGATACCAACATACATCACAAACAAATCTACAAATATTGTATGTTGAACATTTCGATGAACATCGAATTAACAGTTTTCTGTTGTAAACTTTCCCAAAGAAAATATAAAAATGCGTAGGGCATGAAGTAAAATATCTCTGCCCAGCAAAAGTTTTCAGGCTTCGAAATACTATTGCATGGGTTAATAGTGATTTTAGTTTTGCTCATTTTGATTAATTAACTTTTGATATTCCAGGATAACCTCACCACTGGTATTAATAGCGTTAGCAGGGTCTTTCTACGGGGGTTACAGGCTGTCGAAACGGCACCAGGAGAGGAAGTTTGTTTTAATGGGCAAAGAATTAACGCTGGCCCAACAGTACGGGTTGGTTTCGTTGTGTTCGATGCCCGTTTTTTACTTGGTAGGGGCGCACGCGGCTATGTTCTGGGTGCTCGGGGCCTCGTTTACGGTGATCACCCTTCACGCCTCGTTTTACAACATCGACGCGCTCATGTCTGACCCGGAGAGTTTCGGTTTAATGCAAGAAGTGTAGTTAATTATGCGGTAGGTTTTAAGATAAGGGATTGTATGTATTTGTTTATAATATAAATATTTTATTCGTTTTGGTGTTTTCTATACGAAACTGTCACCTTTTAATAAAAAATGGTCCTTATTTTTACTTTGTAGCAGCAAATTTTATTTAATTAAAAACATTATTTTAATAGGTTGAGAAACTTTAATTTTTATCAACCGAATTTTCGAAATGTTGGATATTCGCACAGACACAATTTTAATGTAAATATTGGGCTAGTTCCAAGGACAGTCGAGTATACGGTAAGAAGGATCGACAGAATCGAAGGTTTTGGAGTGGGGTTAGAGATCGCTTACGTCACAAATGCGCGGTGAATTTAAATGTGATTACTTCATTGCAAACTTTAGATGAACATGCATAAGCTGTAAATTTTCTGACATTCGTTGTTTTTTAAAAGAGTTCAATTTGAAGCTTTAAACGAGTGTTGTCTACTCCCAGACTAAGCATGAAGTAAAATTTCGAGTTTAGAAAAGCCCCGTGAAAATTTGTCGAGGGTCGCGCAGCGACCCGAGACAAATTTTCTGGGCTTTTCTAAACTCGAAATTTTACTTCATGCGCCACGCGTATAAAACACTAAAATATTGTGAAATTTATGTATATTTGAATCTCGCTTGAAATCAGTGTATTATACGCGTGGCGCATGAAGTAAAATTTCGAGTTTAGAAAAGCCCAGAAAATTTGTCTCGGGTCGCTGCGCGACCCTCGACAAATTTTCACGGGGCTTTTCTAAACTCGAAATTTTACTTCATGCTTAGTCTGGGAGTGGACAACACTCGTTCAAAGCTTCAAATTGAACTCATTTCAAAATCAACGAATGTCAGAAAATTTAGAGCTTATCCATGTTTACCTAAAGCTTACCATGAAGTAACCACATTTAAATTCAGCGCGCATTTGTGACGTAAGCGATCTCTACCCCCACTCTAAAATTTTCGATTCTGTCGATCCTTCTTACCGTATACTCGACCGTCCTTGACTTAGTTAAACATAAGTATCGTATGTTCAATAAAATAAAACCTCTAAAGTGCCATGAAATGTAGGTTGGCAACTATGAAATTATACATCGTAATTTTTATGTCTGACGTTTCATATGATCATTTCTGAAGCGTGTAGCCAACTTAAATTAAAAAAAGATTAAACCATGGCACTCTAGAGGTTTTTTTTAATGAACATACGTATAAACAGCGACAGCTCGCAGGCTAACTTCACACTATATATGAACTGTGCTAACTTCAGGGTCGGCCACAGCGCCAAGGCACACAAAATTTGAGGTTGGGATCGCGCTTCATAAATACAAGGAATTGCACAACTAAGTCACCTTTTAATAACTGATATATATTACCTTGGATCTCTGGCCGACCCTGAAGTTAGGCTGCGAGCCGTCGCTGGATATAAATGAAATTGCCAATATTTGATTGCAGAATACTTAAAACATTAATGCCTGTGTGCACCAAACTAAGTTCTGAACCTAGGTCAGACCTAGGTCTGCAATCTATTTTAAAGTGCTGCACCAACGTAAAATGGACATTTTAAGACACAACGGCGACCCACATTTCAGGTCACCGATTTAGTGATCCTAGGTCGGTGTTCATAACCTCGTTAAATCAAACAGACGTTAGATTTGAGTGTAAAGTGAAATCAAGTGAAAAATCTCGAAAAATGGATTTCATAGAATTGTTGATATTGTTGACGATATTGAAATTATAAACGTTGTGGACGTACGAGTTCCGCGTCAACATTTTCAAAGAACGAACTTCTTTGAATCATTAACAGAAGAAGAGTTTTTCCGACGATTTCGATTAAGAAAACTGACAGTAATGTATATTTTAGAAAATATTGAAAACAAGTTAGAGTTTTGGCACAATCGGTAAGGTGTTTTGCAAGAACATATTTTCATTATAAAAATTAAATTACATTTTTATTTCAGTAATAATTCAATAAGCCCTGTAAACCAATTGCTGCTAACACTGCGTACATTTGCTACAGGCGGACACCAGATAGCAATAGGAGATTTTATGAATTGTGACCGATCCACTGTATCCAGAATTGTTTCAAAAGTGTCCCGGGCTATCGCAAATTTGGCACCTAAATTTATTTATATGCCCAGAAATGCAACTGAAGTAGCTAATCAACAAAATAAATTTTTTGAAATTGCTGGTTTTCCAAAAGTCATCGGAGCCATTGATGGTACACACATCCGTATATTGTCGCAAGGTTTGTATATTTGTATTTTTTTTAATAAGATAATCACTATCTAATATTACAGGTGGAATTGATACAGAAGTATTCCGTAACAGAAAAGGATATTTCTCTGTAAATGTTCAAGCTGTTGCGAGTGCTGACTTGCATTTTCAGGACATAGTAGCTAGGTGGCCTGGATCCACTCATGACTCGTTTATTTTTAACAGCAGCAGGTTAAAGAACTCTTTTAAAAGTGGTGTTTTTGGGAATGGATTACTTCTTGGTGAGTTTTTTTGCTATCCATACTTAATTTAAAATTATGAAAACATTTTTAGGTGACAGTGCTTATGTAAATTCTGCATATTTAGTAACTCCTTTTCTACATCCACAAGATGAAGGTGAAAGAAAATATAATTTTAGCCATACGAGAAGTAGGGTAAAGGTTGAAAACTTATTTGGTGTTTGGAAAAGGAGGTTCCCTATTATGGGTTATGGATGCCGTATGAAATTGAAAAATATTTTGCCTTCCATTGTTGCAACAGCGGTATTACATAACATTGCCCAACTACACAACGAACCTGAACCCCCTGTGGATAATGAAATATGGAACCATAATATGCAAAATATTTTAAGACAAGGAAATATTGATGAACCAATTATTTATGATAATAATCAATATGATAACAGACGACATCTTGTCAATACTTATTTTATGCACTTATAAATCAGTTTTCTTAGTAATAAATATTTCCGTATAAACAATATGTACCTACCTTTACTTGTTAGCAATATTTTACCAAAAATACAATTATGATATAAAACAAAACAAAAATAAATTCTGGTAATTAAAAAAAACAACATACAAAAATTCTAAGAATAATATTTGCTTATATTTTATAAACTGACCACAAAAAAAATAATTTTGTTTAATTTTTTTTACAATTGCATTTCATTGCCGCCAATTCCAATTTGTATAGTTCTTTTTTGTGGGAAAATTCTAAGTCGTGAATTTCTTTTTTTCTTGCATTCTCGTCTATATAATATTTTTTTTGTGCTGACAAAACATCAATTTTTGCTTGTTCTAAATTACCAACTTTTGTCACATCCGGTCTACGTTTTGTTGCCCATGAAGCTCTTACAGAATCTTCCTTTGTGTTTTTCGTTTGAGCAGTTTGCAAAATATCTAAAGCAGGGTCTATAGTGACATCCTCTATATTTTCATTGTTTATTGTAACAATTTCTTCTTGTGACTCATTTTCTATTTGAATATCTTCAATAACTTCTAAATTGTATTGATTAATAAGAATATAAAATAGTTTTTTTAAAGATGACTTACCAATATTAATTGCATCACAATCATAATTGTTTTCAAGTCCTTCTACTGTTTTAGTATTTAATATAGATAAAGTAAATTCATCTACTTTATCAAGTATTTGTTCACAAGAGCCACCACCAGTTTTATACAGCTCCTGTCTTTGTTTGGCTGCCTTTTTCTTAGTGTCCATTTTTATGTGTGCCCATTGCTTACGCAATGAATTTCCATCACGATATACATTTACATTTTTCGAATTGAACATTTTTTCAACTATCTTCCATGTTTTTTCTTTTTGTTGGTTAGTGTTGGCATTTGTTTCTTTCGATTCAAGTATTCCTTTGTATTTATTCACAAGTTCAATTAACAATTTCCTTTCTTCATGGGTATAATTAATTCGTTTTGAATTTCCACTCATTTTTTCTAGAAATTTATATTCTTATATATAAATTAGTATTTAGTACGGCTGAGAAAAATCTCATTACAATTAATTATGCAGATATACTGCTTTTTACTAGTACGTAGGAATGACTAAATCAGGGAAAAATATGTAAAAACTGTTTTCAGTCATATGAACTACTTTAAGGTATTTTTTTCTTTAACTATCTTTTCAGGTTAAATAAAAATCATGTAAATGAATACAATTCCACCGCACTTGTAAGGTAAAGTATTTAAAACATAAATGATATTTTACTTACCAATAAGAAAAAGAAACAGTAAAAATTTCAGCAAAATAAACCGTAAACACCGTTTCACACTTTTTGAGCGCTTTTGACAATGTTTTTGACGTTAGCTTAGTGCTATTTTATTTTAATTTTACAACGTTGCCGGACCTTAACGGAAATTTAGTGAGGATGCAGTTCGAAAAGTTTGGTGCACCACAATTGAGATCCTAGGTCGAACCTGATGTGGGTCGAACCTACTTAAAACAGAACCTAGGACATGTTGGTGCACACGGGCTTAAAAGTGCCAAGATTCTTTACGCAATCTACGTACTCGCTTAATCTTAATCCATTATAGGATTAAAACAGCCCGTTTTGCAAAACGCAAACAAGCCTAATATTAAAAAAAATAAAGAAAACACATTTTCGTAATCAGTTTCATGTTTTTTTAATCACTATATAAACGAAGTCTTTTCTGTTACATATATATTTATATATATAATATATAATAATAATGCTTTACTCTATCAATATTTATTCATGTGTAAATAAATAAGTAAAAAAAATATATATCGGCCGCTCGCGCGCATGCGGCCTCCATTTAAATACTTAAAATAAATAACTGCACTTAAAAGAAATAATAGAAACAAACGAACATTGCTCGAGGATAATGAAACAAAAAATAATGTTAAAATAGTGTGTGTGTGTATGTGTGTTTTTTGTGTGTAATTCGCATAAATAATATTTACAAGTTTAAAAAAAAAACAATAGAAGTACAAAAAGAGACGCTTTGCTCTCCCCCACTCACTGCTCACAACGACAACTCCTTATTTTTAACTTTCGCTAATCCGACGTTTTTAATTTATACATGCCGAGGTGGAATGTGCGTATGATTGGAGTTTATTAATCGACGGAATCGACTTTTAATTTTTAAATTCTAGTAAGCTTTAAACTGATGTTAATTGCTCGTCTTCAGCATGAAAATTGTTGCCGTTGTGGATACGGCAACGATTCTCATGCTAAAGACGAGCAATTAACATCAGTTTAACCCATTAAGCGCCATTGATGCATACACGCAACATTATTAATTTTATGTTAATTAAATTACTAAATAAATTAATTTAATACATTACATTAGTAATCCTGAATGTATAGAGAAAAATGTAAATATTTTATTATTTAATAATTTCGATCATTACTCATTTAAAAGAATAATAATGAGAGTGTATTTCTAACTTCGCAATATTTCAGTGTTTTATGCGCGTGGCGCATGAAGTAAAATTTCGAGTTTAGAAAAGCCTGAAAATTTGGTTTGGCCGCTCCGCGCTTCGCGCTACGCGACCAAACCAAATTTTCAGGCTTTTCTAAACTCGAAATTTTACTTCATGCTTAGTCTGGGAGTGGAATCACTTGTTCTAAACTTCATACTGCACGTTTTTATATAAAATCGACGAATGCGTGAAATGTTACAGCACTGAGCAAAATAAACGGCCACGGCAAAATAAACGGCCACAACGCGTTGCGGACTTTGCTGAACGACCAAATACCGAAATAACATTATTTTTCGCGACGTGGCCGGTTTTCTAACTTCGCAATATTTCAGTGTTTTATGCGCGTGGCGCATGAAGTAAAATTTCGAGTTTAGAAAAGCCTGAAAATTTGGTTTGGCCGCTCCGCTTCGCGGAGCGACCAAACCAAATTTTCAGGCTTTTCTAAACTCGAAATTTTACTTCATGCTTAGTCTGGGAGTGGAATCACTCGTTCTAAACTTTATACTGCACGTTTTTATATAAAATCGACGAATGCGTGAAATGTTACAGCACTGAGCAAAATAAACGGCCACGGCAAAATAAACGGCCACAACGCGTTGCGGACTTTGCTGAACGACCAAATACCGAAATAACATTATTTTTCGCGACGTGGCCGGTTTTCTAACTTCGCAATATTTCAGTGTTTTATGCGCGTGGCGCATGAAGTAAAATTTCGAGTTTAGAAAAGCCTGAAAATTTGGTTTGGCCGCTCCGCGCTTCGCGCTACGCGACCAAACCAAATTTTCAGGCTTTTCTAAACTCGAAATTTTACTTCATGCTTAGTCTGGGAGTGGAATCACTCGTTCTAAACTTCATACTGCACGTTTTTATATAAAATCGACGAATGCGTGAAATGTTACAGCACTGAGCAAAATAAACGGCCACGGCAAAATAAACGGCCACAACGCGTTGCGGACTTTGCTGAACGACCAAATACCGAAATAACATTATTTTTCGCGACGTGGCCGGTTTTCTAACTTCGCAATATTTCAGTGTTTTATGCGCGTGGCGCATGAAGTAAAATTTCGAGTTTAGAAAAGCCTGAAAATTTGGTTTGGCCGCTCCGCTTCGCGGAGCGACCAAACCAAATTTTCAGGCTTTTCTAAACTCGAAATTTTACTTCATGCTTAGTCTGGGAGTGGAATCACTCGTTCTAAACTTTATACTGCACGTTTTTATATAAAATCGACGAATGCGTGAAATGTTACAGCACTGAGCAAAATAAACGGCCACGGCAAAATAAACGGCCACAACGCGTTGCGGACTTTGCTGAACGACCAAATACCGAAATAACATTATTTTTCGCGACGTGGCCGGTTTTCTAACTTCGCAATATTTCAGTGTTTTATGCGCGTGGCGCATGAAGTAAAATTTCGAGTTTAGAAAAGCCTGAAAATTTGGTTTGGCCGCTCCGCGCTTCGCGCTACGCGACCAAACCAAATTTTCAGGCTTTTCTAAACTCGAAATTTTACTTCATGCTTAGTCTGGGAGTGGAATCACTCGTTCTAAACTTCATACTGCACGTTTTTATATAAAATCGACGAATGCGTGAAATGTTACAGCACTGAGCAAAATAAACGGCCACGGCAAAATAAACGGCCACAACGCGTTGCGGACTTTGCTGAACGACCAAATACCGAAATAACATTATTTTTCGCGACGTGGCCGGTTATCACAGTCCGCAACGCGTTGCGGACAACGTTCAAACGGCTACGACGCTTTCTGGATGATAAACAAAGCTCATAAACCGATCGTGCTTTTAATATTTAACGACTAACAGACAAAATAAATGAAAATTTGAAAACCTTTATTGTATGCTTAATTCTACATGAAACTTTATTTAGAATAATAGCCAACTGAAACGCAGGTAATTGACATGACTATTCACTTATTCCTAACCTAACCTAACCTAACCTGAGGTTAGGTTAGGTTAGGTTAGGCAGTGGAGGTTTTGGCGTCCTTGGTTCCGGCAGACCTCCTGCTTGAGGAGAGGGTCAAAGTGTACGAGGAAGTGAAAGCGGGCGCGGAATCGGAAATCTGTAAGAAAAAAGCTCGCGCGCAAACAATGCGAAAGTGGCAGCAGAGATGGGACGCAGACGAGGACGGGAAAGGCAAGTGGACGAAAAGACTCATTCGAGATATTGATGTGTGGGTGGGTAGAGGTCACAGGTCCACGACACATTGGACAACCCAGATACTCTCTGGGCATGGGTGCTTCCAAGAGTATTTGGCCCGGATCCGGAAAGTCGAGAGCGAACAGTGTTTATACTGCGACGCGGCGGTGGATAGCGCCGAACACACGCTGCTGGATTGCCCCCAGTGGGAGACAGAAAGAGGCACGATGCCTCTTTCTGTCTCCCACTGGGGGCAATCCAGCAGCGTGTGTTCGGCGCTATCCACCGCCGCGTCGCAGTATAAACACTGTTCGCTCTCGACTTTATATACGGTATTGGAGGAGGAAGCGAACGCCGAAACGCTCGTTCCACTCATGTTGGAGGCACAGGAAAAATGGGATTCGCTGGAGGTATTTGCGGAGATGGTGCTGCGAAGGAAAGATGACGACACAAGGAGGATGGCGGCGGCAAGGGCAAACCAGTGGAGCAAGAAGAGAGAAAGAGATAGAAGAAGCGCCAACGCGCAGAAAAAAGGTTATCCGAGCGAAGAATGCTGGAAAGTGATCCCACCGGTTACCTAGACGAAAAGAGAGGTGGTTTAGTGGGTAGCTCCCCTTAGAAGGGGAGGAGTCCCACACGCCCCCTGTTGAAGGGAAGGTGCGTAACGCATTCCACCTCTCTATATAAAAAAAAAAAAAAGATTTGGAATAAGTGAATAGTCATGTCAATTACAATCATCTAGAACGCCGTTTGAACATTGTCCGCAACATGTTTCGGACTGTGCTGAACGGCCACAACGCGAATAAATATGTTTATCGGTATATGGTCGTTCAGCACTGTTCGCAACGCGTTACGATCGTTTATTTCGCTCAGTGAGCGTTTTCGATCTTTGAGCGTAACATATACATTATGTATATTTAAAAGAAAAATGCATAGTATGTAATACGATAAGTCATTCATAGATATCATAAAAAACGTGCAGAATTTTACCTAAAATCAACTTTTTAGAGTTATCTCTATAATTGCTCGGCTGTTAATGGGTTAATTATATGATTTCTGTTTGTTTTATGTTTATGTTTTTATAATTGATTATTATTAGTCTTAGTTTACCATATCAGATGGTACGACAATAGCGGATGTTAACTTTTTACGGGAAAGTGAATTTACACTTTTAGTTTAATGTTTGTTCAATATCCCGTTTGTTCCCGTAATGATAGTTACTTCTCAAAAACCCTTCAAAAATAAATTTCAATTTAATAAAATTAGTAAGTTTGTACAGCTTAATAAATTAGATTGAATAATACAAATATATGTATTTTAATTTATCATACTGAAAACTGCTGCAAGTAGTTTCAGTACGAAAAACCATAAATACATTTATTTGAAATAAAACAACACAGTTGGGAGGGTTTCACTTTTATTGTTGAACACTGCAACATGTTTCACCACACAGTGGCTTCATCAGGCAGATGAAATAATGATTTTACAAAGTACATGACTATTTACCTGTACTTTGTAAAATCATTATTTCATCTGCCTGATGAAGCCACTGTGTGGTGAAACATGTTGCAGTGTTCAACAATAAAAGTGAAACCCTCCCAACTGTGTTGTTTTATTTCAAATAGTATTATGGAGTTTCATCATGTATGTATCATGTAAGTGGGTGCAGCTGCTGCTGCCCTCCCGCCAAATAATCCTTAATCCCTTCATCATGTATCCGCCTCATCAATTAAATACATTTATTTGTCTTTTTGTAAATATCATCAAATTCTTTCGATTATTGTTGCATCTACGCTAAAGTTGCTTGTTGCCTGATAACTGAGACGTTAGCATCATCATCTTTCCATCTTTCGAAAACACGATAAACCTTAACACCATAATAATACATTAACTTCGGCATATTTTTTGCACATGCATTTCTTTTCGGATATACAAATATCCCCGCGGACATGTACTGCAATTAACATGTTAATTGTCAAACAATTCTGCAGTAACGTAAGTTTATGTTTATCCCTGCTTCACTTGTATTAACACTCCTGCGATTATAATGTGTCAGCTTCAACATAAACACACCCTTGCAATTTTCCCTTGTAGTACAAGAAAGATTTACAATCACAACAATTTGTAAGCCATAAAATCTCAGAGATTTTAATTATGTTTCACTGGTTTTGAAATCGTGTACAATTTGAAATTATCAACAAAACCAGAAAATGAAATTGTTTTGACAGACAACGAAATGAAACGACAAAGAGCGTTGAAGTTGGAAAGAGAAGGATGAGAGGGATCGCCGTTTGGCTGGCTTGAAAATATAATTTTATCGAGAATAAGATCAAATATTTCAGGCTTTTCTAAACTCTTTCAGACAGTTCAATTTAACTTGCTACAGTTTTTACATTTGCGCAATCATTATATCAAGAACGGCTTATTCCCGTTCTCGATTTTCGGATGGCCGGACAACACGGACGATCTTCAAGTGTTTTACCCATCTTCCCTCTTAGAAACCGGGCACGACATTCTTTTCTTCTGGGTGGCGAGAATGGTTTATTGTGTGTTATTGTTTATTGTATATTATTAAACAATAAAAATTTAACAGAATCTTAGGCCCACCAAAAATGTTATAATAGAGTTCAAGTTGAATTTGAGTTTCAAATTTTACAGATTCCTTAATGTCAAAATATTTACTCCATGTTAACCAAGGAGTGGAAAAAACTCTTTAGAAAGAGCTACAATTAAAACGCTGAATCATCGTTGATCGATTTTCAAAGTAGCCAAATCAGGATTAAGTAAGCTTTAACCCATTAACGGCCGAGCAATTATAGAGTTGACTTTAAAAGTTGATTTTTGGTAAAATTCTGCAATTCTCTTTATGATTTCTATGAATAACTTATTATTAACTTTTCGATTATTACTCATTAAAAGAAATACATCAGTGCGTTTCTAACTTCACAATATTTCAGTGTCAGTGTTTTAAATAAGATACATTAGTGTATTTCTAACTTCACAATATTTCAGTGTATTGTACGCGTGGCGCATGAAGTAAAATTTCGAGTTTAGAAAAGCCCCGTGAAAATTTGTCTCGGGTCGCTGCGCGACCCTCGACAAATTTTCTACGCGGGGCTTTTCTAAACTCGAAATTTTACTTCATGCTTAGTCTGGGAGTGAACGACACTCGTTCTTAGAAGTTTAAATTGAAGGATCACTCTAGAATACAAAGTCAAAGGAGCATTTTCCAAAGGCTACAGCTCGAAGGACCAATGGTGATCTTCGGAGAGCGAAGGACTACAGGGAATTTAAGTTTTTTTACAAAAAAAAACAACGAACATCTGAAGGTTTACAGCATGGATAGGAAAAACAATATCCAATTTAAAAAAAATATCGAAGTTGGGTATTTTTCAGTGCATTTTTAACTTCACATTAAATCAGTGTTTTATACGCGTGGCGCATGAAGTAAAATTTCGAGTTTAGAAAAGCCCCGTGAAAATTTGTCTCGGGTCGCTGCGCGACCCTCGACAAATTTTCTACGCGGGGCTTTTCTAAACTCGAAATTTTACTTCATGCTTAGTCTGGGAGTGGAAACACTCGTTTTAAACTTCAAATTGCACGTTTTTATAAAGAATAATGCCCGAAAATTTACAGTATATACATTTTGCATATTTAAAAGAAAAAATGACAGTATGCAGAATGTTTCTTTTAAGTATGCAAACTGTATACTCTGTAAATTTTCAGGCATTAATCGTTTTTTATAAAAACGTGCGGTATAAAGTTTGGAACAAGTGTTTCCACTCCCAGACTAAGCATGAAGTAAAATTTCGAGTTTAGAAAAGCCTGAAAATTTGGCTCGGGCGCGTAGCGAAGCGGAGCGACCGAGCCAAATTAGGCTTTTCTAAACTCGAAATTTTACTTCATGCGTCACGCGCATAAAACACTGATTTAATGTGAAGTTAAAAATGCACTGAAAAATACCCAACTTCGATATTTCTTTTAAATTGGATATTTTTTTCCTATCCATGCTGTAAACCTTCAGATGTTCGTTGTTTTTTTGTAAAAAAAACTTAAATTCCCTGTAGTCCTTCGCTCTCTGAAGATCACTATTGGTCCTTCGAGCTGTAGCCTTTGGAAAATGCTCCTTTGAGTAATAGACTTAGTATTCTGGAGTGATCCTTCAATTTAAACTTCTAAGAACGAGTGTCGTTCACTCCCAGACTAAGCATGAAGTAAAATTTCGAGTTTAGAAAAGCCCCGCGTAGAAAATTTGTCGAGGGTCGCGCAGCGACCCGAGACAAATTTTCACGGGGCTTTTCTAAACTCGAAATTTTACTTCATGCGCCACGCGTACAATACACTGAAATATTGTGAAGTTAGAAATACACTAATGTATTTTATTTAATAAGTATTAATCGAAAAAATTTAATAGCAAAATACTTACATTTTCAAATCATGTCAATTAATATAATATACTGAATGACATTAGAAATGCAACACCTGGAAATAACCATTCTTCGTCAACAATTTTTTTTGTGCAAGTTTAATGTGTAAAAAGAATGCTATGATAAAAGTTGCAACCTGTTATCTTTAACATTTTTTTGGAAAAAAAAATAATCGTATCTATCAGTTTCATATTAAAATACGTTTAAATAGATGATTCAACAACTAATTTCATCAGTTTTTAAATTTAATTGCGTCGACAAGATGCCCAGAGTACGAAGGCCTAGACAAATTCGGCATTTAAGTGATTTTGATCGGGGTAGAATAGTTGGGTGGCGTTTCGTTCCGGGAAATTGCGCGTCGTTTAAACCGGAACGTAACCACTGTTACGCTAGTGTGGCAAGCATGGACTGAAGAAGGTCGAGAGTCGAGAATAAGGCCTCGTGGACAACCAAGGCGTACTACAGAGCGCCAGGATCGCCGCCTGCGACTTATGGCTCTTAGGGACCGATTTTCCACAACTAGGCAGCTTGGTGACCAATGGTTTAATGAACACGGTAGACCAGTTAGTATGCGAACTTTTTATCGACATATCACGTCATTTGGGTTCATTTCATACCGCCCTCTGTTAGTCCTACTTTTAACTTATGCACACCGGCGTCAAAGATTGGAGTGGTGCACAGAACGCCAAGGGTGGAGGGAAGAATGGAACAGAGTCGTCTTCAGCGACGAATCGCGATTCACTTTAGGGATGCATGATGGTCGTAGACGGGTAAGGAGACGCCGTGGAGAAAGATCCACTATTGAGTTTGCTGTTGAAAGACATGTACACCGCACTGTAGGTGTAATGGTTTGGGGGGCTATTGCTATGATATGATTGTAAGACATCGTTAATGTAACGAGCTACTGTTATATTGCCGCGGATGAACACCAGAGGTGATCACCTCTGGTGTTCATCCGCGGCAATATAACAGCAGCTCGTTACATTAACGATGTCTTACAACCATATCTTGTACCATACTTAGAAGGGCTCGGAAACGTGTTGTTTCAACAAGATAACGCACGTCCTCACATAGCACATCTAACGAGGGACTTCTTGGAAGCTGGTGCCATAAATGTTTTCCCTTGGCCGCCCAGATCTCCAGATTTAAACCCAATAGAACATGTCTGGGATATGCTAGGTCGGAGACTGACAAGCTTACTGAACCCTCCACAGACTCTGGCTGAGCTGCAGCAGCAAATTCAGGTTGCTTGGGACGAACTACCTCAGGAGGAAGTCGATCGCCTCATCGAATCGATGCCGTTTGACGTTTTAATGAATGCGTTCGAAATGGAGGTCGCCAAACACATTATTAGGTGTAATTTACTTATTTGTTTTTTGTTTTGATTCAAATTGTTATCATGTATTAATTAACTTAAGACCTAATAAATAAAGATAAAATCAACTGCAAAAAACCGTTATTTCTAGGTGTTGCATTTCTAATGTCGGATATTTAATTAAAACACTTGGTTTGTTTCACTAATTTATATTTTCTCCGACTAGTTTCGACCATTGGTCATCTTCGGGGAGGAAGATGACCAATGGTCGAAACTAGTCGGAGAAAATATAAATTAGTGAAACAAACCAAGTGTTTTAATTAAATATCCAGTATTATATTCAAAAATGTTTCACCACGGGTTAAGTGAGAAATTAATTAAAGATATTTCTAATGTCATTCAGTATATATAAAATTAACTCATTTAGTAATTTGATTAACAAAAAATGTATAATGTTGCGTGTATGCACCAATGGGTTAAACTGATGTTAATTGCTCGTCTTTAGCATGAGAATTGTTGCCGTATCCACAACGGCAACAATTTTCATGCTGAAGACGAGCAATTAACATCAGTTTAAAGCTTACTAGAATTTAAAAATTAAAAGTAATTTTAAATAGACTGAATTTTATTAAAGTCTCTTGAATATCATTTGAATAATAATTTAACCCATCCAGGTAGCCACCCCTCCCTATTTTCTTTTCTGTTGCACTGTTTTTGTTGAATAAATCTAATCATTCGCACATCCCTCCCTTATTTATAATTTTTTCTTAAAACCAATCCGATTCACATAAAACTTTTTCTTTTCAGGTATAAAATCTATAATAGTTTACATAATAATACAAAAAATAATGACGCACGATACATGAGCATTCTCCGTGCTTAAAGCTGTCAAAATGATTAAAACCAATGAGGACCTAAGATCACGTCCTCTGATAGAGTGCGCGAACTTACAAAACAGAGGGGGTAGAAAGAAAAGGGAAACTGCTCCTTAACGAGAGTGAGAGAGAAACACACCATCATCTGCACAGTTCGTATTACTTAAAGATTGTCTGCGCGGCCTACCGTATAATAAAGCACGTACTGCAGAGCTTGTTCGGTGACACGCAATCGTCATGACAGAAGGCCCCGCACTTTTTGCACACCACCATCGCTTTGAGGTTGCACGGGCAGGCCGGCTCGCCCGTGTTCATTTTCTTGGGTTGCTTGGCGGCCGAGGGGTGGTGGTCCACCATCACGCTGTCGCTGATTAGGGTGTAGTTCTGGTTCTCGACGTCGCCGCCGTAGACGATGCCGCCGCCCTGGGGCGGCGGTCGCTGCCGGCGGGTGATCGCCTGCGTGCCCGGGTTGGGGCACTGTACTTGGAGGAAGTCGTTGTTGTTGTTGGAGGGTTGCTGTTGTTGGTGGTGGTGGTGGTCGGCATCGACGCTGGCGGGGCGGCCCCGACCTCCGCCTCCAAGGGAGAGCATGCCTCCGGTGGCGGTGTTGATGGCGCCGATTTGGTGGTGGGCGGGCGGAGCGCTGGACGAACGGGGTATGTGCGGGGGGTCACCCACGCCGGCCCGCTGGACAAGGATGTACTGGCCCACGTGGCCCATCTGGTTCTGCCCATCAACCACCTTCAAATAATTAATGACATTTTTTAAAAAGCATATTCAAAACATAATTGACATTAAAATTAACCAACGATTTTATCCCAGAACAACATACTTTGTGGTTAATTGTATATGTTATAGTTTAGTATGAAAAAAAATCACCTACCCTGTATATAGAAAATTGTATTGTTTGATTTTTATAAAAGTTAATAAATGTGTCTCTTGCTCAGAGCTGGGCAGGATTCGAATCCTTTTAGAGGATTCAAAAGAGGCATTCGAATACTTTAGTTCAACTGGATTCGTTACATTTTTTAAAGAGGATTCATATTCGAATCCAAATGTGGGTGATTCGAATCCATATAAAAGGATTCGAATCATTATGAAAGGATTCGAATATTTAAAAAAGGATTCGAATCGTTATGAAAGGATTTGAATATTTCTAAAAGGATTCGAATATTTATAAAACGATTCGAATCCTTATGAAAGGATTCGAATATTTATAAAAGGATTCGAATATTTATAAAAGGATTCGAATCCTTATGAAAGGATTTGAACATTTATAAAAGGATTCGAATATTTATAAAACGATTCGAATCCTTATGAAAGGATTCGAATATTTATAAAAGGATTCGAATATTTATAAAAGGATTCGAATCCTTATGAAAGGATTTGAATATTTATAAAAGGATTCGAATATTTATAAAACGATTCGAATATTTATAAAAGGGTTAATCAAACTGTTAACTGTTGAGGCTTCTACTTCGTTATACATCTTTAATAACATAAATAAGACACTTAAACTTTGTTTGTATAACTGAGGGAAAAAAAAAAAACTTGTAGTCTGATAATGACAAGTTAAAGTTGTCGAAACTATAGTCACAATGAAAAAACCTCAGTTATACAAACAAAGTTTAAGTGTCTTATTTATATTTATAAAAGGATTCGAATCATTATGAAAGGATTCGAATATTTATAAAAGGATTCGAATATTTATATAAGGATTCGAATACTTACTTACACTTACTAAAGGATTTACAAAAGGATTTGAATCGTCAAAAATAATTCGAATTAACTGTGAAGATTAACATGAAAAATGTCTTTTGTGTGTTTTTAAATTTCTCGTTAAATCACTGTTTAATACGCGTGGCGCATGAAGTAAAATTTCGAGTTTAGAAAAGCCCAGAAAATTTGTCTCGGGTCGCTGCGCGACCCTCGACAAATTTTCACGGGGCTTTTCTAAACTCGAAATTTTACTCCATGCTTAGTCTGGGAGTGGAAAACACTCATTTAAATGAAGACAACCTTATACAGTTTAAGCTGAGTCGACCTTATACAGTAATGACTGATTTTCACGCCATGTGAGAATTTCCGCGCGTGATAAGGTCGGCTCGGTTTAAATCGAGACAACCTTGCACAGTAATGATCTTCGCTTTGACGTCACGTACGGATTTCCACGCGTGACGACATCAACCAAGGTGTGTAAGTTTGTCTTGATTTAAACCGAGCCGACCTTTTATTGTTTAATTACCTTGATTGAGACTGTCTCAGTTTAAGCTGAGTCGACCTTATACAGTAATGACTTTGATTTTCACACCATGTGAGAATTTCCGCGCGTGATAAGGTCGGCTTGGTTTAAATCGAGACAACCTTGCACAGTAATGATCTTGGCTTTGACGTCACGTACGGATTTCCACGCGTGACGACATCAATCAAGGTGTGTAAGTTTGTCTTGATTTAAACCGAGCCGACCTTTTATTGTTTAATTACCTTGATTTTTGACGTCACGTGAGGACTTCCACGCGTGAGATCAACAATCAAGGTGGTTAGTGTATAAGCTTATCTTAATTTAAAACCGAGTCAATCTTGTTAGTTTAATTATATTCACTTTTCACGTCACGCGAGGAATTTGCTATGAAATTCAAACATAATAATTTTATGAATTTTGACGTGTTTTGTAATTTGCCTGCTGATTTTGACAAATTTAATAATGTCATATGGCTTTTTTGTTAGTGTTTTGGTCAATTTGAATATAATTTCATGACTTTTCTCTGACTTTCCCAGTTTTAATGATATTGTCACGTTTGGTATAATTCACATTAGAATTATTCAATAAATGGGCAGAAATATACCAGACGCTGACGCTACAAGTTAGAACGCGCAATGGGCGATTCAATTCACCTTTGCTTAGTTTGCAATACCTGTTACTAAACAAGTTACAAAGTTAGGTGATGTGTACGTGTAACTTGCTTATTGGCGGATTAGAAATGTATGGTGGAGTGAATTTGATCGTCGAAGTAGATTAAGATTAGTTAGAAAGTGAGTTAGGAAAGAAGAGTTGTGAAAGAAGGGTCGAAAGCGTAGTTTTAAAAGAAGAGTGAAAATAAGAGTTAAAGATAAGACAGTGATTAGAAAAGTGTTTGAAACCCCACACCCATGCGGGTAGAGCGGGTCATTGAATATATATATATATATATATATATATAATCATTTAAAATCCCTTTTACCCTTTAGGGTGTCGAGATTATATATATATGTATATATATATATATGTATATATATAATCATTTAAAATCCCTTTTACCCTTTAGGGTGTCGAGATTATATATATATGTATATATATATATATATATATGTATATATATATATGTATATATATATATGTATATATATATATATATATATATATATATATATATATGTATATATATATGTATATATATATGTATATATATATATATATATATATATATATATATATATATATATATATATATATATATATATGTAAAAACGTAGATTCTCGCGGGCGTAACATGTATCACTGTTTCTTCGGGTTTGGTCCCGCGTATTTTCTTGGCTCTGGTCCATTATATTTTTAATTCGACGTTTCGATGACGTCGCAGTCATCATCGTCAGGAATAACTATTAAAATTCCGTTGCTCTAGCAACCACTTGTTTGACTTTTACGTACTACTTGATGCGTGACACGAAGCCAAACAAGAAATTCACGCATCAAGTAGTACGTAAAAGTCAAACAAGTGGTTGCTAGAGCAATGGAATTTTGATAGTTATTCCTGACGATGATGACTGCGACGTCATCGAAACGTCGAATTAAAAATATAATGGACCAGAGCGAAGAAAATACGCGGGACCAAACCCGAAGAAACAGTGATATATATATATATATATATATATATATATATATATATATATATATATATATATATATATATATATATATATATATATATATATATATATAGAAAAGCATTTGGGAAATTAAGTGTTAGAAGTAAGTAAATATTTATGTTATTAAGTGAATAAATTTATGTTTCATGTGATTTTGCATCATCTTTGATAATCCTTCACGACCTCTGGGATGGGGTTCACGACCTCTGGGATGGGGTTCACGACCTCTGAGATGGGGGCGTGACAAGTGGTGGAGGTGCCAAAGACCTTCTCTAATGTGAATTATATTCAGTGATTTTTTTTATCTACGTAATATTCAGGCATTCGTCGATTTTATAATAGAGTTCAATTTGAAGCTTTAAACGAGTGTTTTCCACTCCCAGACTAAGCATGAAGTAAAATTTCGAGTTTAGAAAAGCCCCGTGAAAATTTGTCGAGGGTCGCGCAGCGACCCGAGACAAATTTTCGGGCTTTTCTAAACTCGAAATTTTACTTCATGCGCCACGCGTACAAAACACTGATTTCAAGTGAAGTTCAGAAACACAAATACATCTTTAATCAGAGTAACAGGAAATCAGATGTTTAGTCTGTTATCAACGATGTTCAGTGTTAATAATAAATAATTAGGTTTTAAATATTTCTGTTAAAACAACTGGTAACGATATTTATATATAAATGGTTGAAAACAAAATCAAATTTATTCTTAAAGGATTTGTATTCCGTGATTCGAAAAAACAGGATTCGAATAATATTTATCTCTAACGAATCCTTTATTTGAGTGTTCGTGATTCGAATCATATTAGGTGATTCGGATTCGTGATTCGAATCCTTTTTACGAGGATTCGTCCCAGCTCTGCTCTTGCTGAATGGTCACTGCGTATCTTATTAAAGTATACAAATATTACAATCATAACACTTGATATAGTCCTCTGTAATTTTGGTAGCAATTTAAATGTTATTCACTCTGAATATTTTCTAGTTACAGAACATAACTACCACTCTGTGCTAGATATTGTTGTACCACATTATGTTATTGTTAATAAATCACCTAAAATATGTTAACTAAATCACCAATATTGTGTATGTTAACAACAAAACGAAATAAATCTAGTGGGAGGGTGGGGAAAACTTAAAACTACATCTACAGTCTGTGGTCGGCATGCATAGACCGTAGAAGTACTCACTCACTTCGGGACTGAGTGCTTGCGCCTGCGGCAAGACGGCCATGGTTACGGGAATCCCCTGGCCGGACGTGAACACGTGCCTTACCACCACTGGTGGACTGCTCGGCTGTCTCTGCTGTTGGTAAGGGCCCGGTCTCGTTTTCACCTTCACACCGTTATTGCTCCCTGATACACACACATAAACGTTTATAAAAGATTGATTACAAAATATTAACTTGTTGGTCGTTCTAGCTCCAAGAGCAAAAATGTAACGAATGTCCAACAATTATTTCAGTCCCGGATGGCTGTGTAATCAACATAGCGCGAATTTTTGCAGAGATCGCTCGTGAACCGTTGTCGCCCAGTCGAGTTAAGCATATCACGCACGTGACTTGACGCCAAATACACAAGCGGGCGACTGCATCGCCCGACGCAGCTCCAATCGTCCACTTGTACACTCGCGCGCGTTATATGACCAACTTGACTGAGCGGCCCCGGTTCACGAGCAATCCCTGCCAAAATCCGCCTAGTAGTAATCAAACATGAATGTTGATTCTTACTTCTCTGAAATAGGTTATGATTGTAGAAACGACAGATTCAACAATTGTAAAGTAATACACTTGTATGGCGCAACTTCCTGTTGCGAAATGTTTAAATAATAGACTTTGTTCTGCCATGGGTCGTTAGGTAGTGAACACTAACGAACATTGCCATATATCGTTCGGTAGTGAACACTATCGATATACACCATTCCATTTGTTTCTGGATCTCGCCTAGCCATGCTTTCGTGTTGTTATGTTGCAGTATCAACATTTACATTTTTTATTAGTTGCCACTCCTGATTCCTTATTTTAACAGTGTTGCAATAATTTATGATATCATAAGTAATTAAAATGTGTTAACGGGAAGACCCAAGCGAGAAATACAAATGGATGACGAAATAAGTTTGCAGAGCCGAATTCATTATATTTGTTATATACAATATTATTGCTGTGGTTGTATGTACAAAAACCAAGTAGTAAATTTTGTTAATCTTAAAACTGCATATTATTATCCTTTTATATCTGAAAATTTGTAAAACAGGCAACAGTGTAAGATCACAATAGTCAGAAATTATAACCTTAAAATCGAACATCTGACAGTGACATTTAAAAACCCTGATTTAAAACACAACAAGCCCCATTTACAATACTTAAACTGTCACTTTTCCATAGCTAGGCGAGATCCAGAAACAAATGGAATATACCATAACGTCACAGTTTTTTAATTTTATTTTAATGAATTCTAATGTATTAGCTACCTGAAGCGGGTAAGGGTGGTGTAAAGGTCTTATTCCCCCGGGATGAGCTGACGTTTCCGTATTGCGTCCGGCTATTGTTGTTGACATTGTTGTCGGTCTTCTTTGCGGCACTGTTCGTAGCGGCGAGGAGTAGCGAAGGCGGCGGCTTGAGCTGGCACCTCAGCTGGTCCCTGTTGGGACTGTTTTGGATGACGGCCTGACAGATCTGGTAGCTGCGCTCTAAGTTGACAGCACCCGGCGGCGGCTTGTTGCCGCTATTGCCCCGGTTGTTCCGCCCGCCCGATCCCTGGTAGGACTTGGCCGGCTTCGACTTACTGCTGTGCGTCGGCACCGCGCGTATCGGCTGACTCGTGCTCAGTGCTAAGTAAGGCAGTGCACTGGAACTCTGCACCATACCTGGGGCGGGACAGTTTTAAAATGTTAGGTATTCAAGATGTAACGTTATTTACATTTTTGTTGTTAGAATTAGTTTGTTTTGTTATAGTTGATGTAGGGGTGGTGTACGTGAACAAGAATTGGACAGACATAAGAAAGAAAATAGATGAGAGAGCGGGCGAAGGAGGAAAATGGATTGCGGGGGGGATTTCAATGCCAGAATAGGGGAAACTGGAAGAGGGATTGGAGAGGACGGCTCGGTGGTGAAGAGGAGTTTGCAGGATAAATGTATAAAAGGGGAGGGCAGGAGGATGAAGGAGTGGGTAATGGAGGAGGGATGGGAGATTTTAAACGGATGTACGGAGGGCGATTGGGAGGGGAGAAAAACGTACATCGGACCAAGAGGGGCATCAGTAATTGATTATGTGGTGGTCAAGGGGAAAGAAAGAAGAGATATAAGAGGCATGGAGGTGGAAGAGGTGCTAGGATCGGATCACCTACCGGTAACGGTGGAGATGTGGATGGAGAAGGGAAGAGAAGAGGAAAGATGGCAAGAAAACGAATACCTTGAGTGTGGGGTGAAGGCGATGGAGGATATGAGTAAGAGGCTATCAAGGATTCAATGGGGAGAAGTCAATACAATGGAGGAGATGGAAAAGACGATAGTGGGATGCGGAAGAAAAAAGAAGGGAGAGAGAAGAGGAGGGAATACGTGGTTCGATGAGGAGTGTAGGCAGGCAAAGAGGGAGTTGAGGAAGGCTGTGGGAGAATGCGTAAGATATGGGGGAGAAGAGGGGAAAGTGGTGGCGGCAAGGAAAAGATATGAGGGCATATGTGAGAGAAAGAAGCTGCAGGCGGTGAAAAGAGTGAGCGAGGAATTCAGGGAATGCAAGAACGAGGCGCAAATGTGGAAGGTGCTGAGGAGAGGGGAAAGGAAGAGGCAGTTAGGGATATCGTTGAAGGAATGGACAAGGAAGTGCAGAGAGGGTAGTGGAGTACCAATAGGGATGGGAGAAGACAGGCGAGGGAATGGAGAGGAAGAGTTCACGGAGGAGGAGGTCGAAAGAGCGGTCAAAGAGGTGAAGGGAGGGAAGGCTGCAGGAAGGGATGGGCTGAAGGCAGAGATGTGGAAGGAGATTGGGGAAGGGGGGAAGAAGAAATTCAGGGAGCTACTGAACCAGATGTGGTAATTGGTAGAAGTAAGGTGTGGATGTTGACATATGCGGATGATATGGTGCTGGTGGCAAGAGAGTGGGAAGGGATGAAGGATATGCTGAAAAGGGCGGAGAGGTTTATGGATATGAGGGGGTTGAGCGTGAATGTGAGAAAAACGAAATGGATGAGATTCAGAAATAAAGGGAAGGAGGGGAGGGTGAAGGAATTAGAGTGGAAGGGGGAGGTGATTGAGAGGGTTAAAAAATTCAAGTATTTAGGGTTTTTGTTCAAAGGGACGGGAGGGTATGAGGAGCATGTGAGCTGCGTGCAGGGGAAGGCTAGAAAGGCGTGGGGGATAGCATGGGAAAAGTGGGGGAAGTGGATGGGGAACAATGTAAGAGTGGCGTGTAAAGTATGGGATGCGTGTGTGAGGTCAGTGTTAATGTATGGGGTGGAAGTATGGGGGTATGAGTGTATAGAGAGGGAGCAGTTGTGGTTCTTGAAGCGTATGTTGGGGTTGGAAAGGTCGACACCCGGATACATAGTACTACAGGAAACGAATAGAGAGAAGCTCGAGTGTAAGGAAATGGTGAGAATGGCTAGGTATGAGATGAAGTTATGGGACCTGGAGGAAGAGAGACTGGTGAAGGCGGTTTGGGTGGCGTGTGTGAATGGGAGAGAGGGGAAATGGAGGAGCGAGAGAAGGAGAATGTATGAGAGGGTGGGTTTGTCGGAGGCGAAGGTGATGGAGTGGCTGGGGAATGGGGTAAAGATGGATGCGTGGGCGAAAGAGAAGGAGGTGGAAGCACAGGAAAGGCAAGGGTATATAGAGAGGAGTGAATACAACAATAGGTACGGGGGGTGGCAGGTACATGGGAGGTATTTGATGGAGGGGGATGGAGTAGGGAGGAAAGGATGGTGCTGGCGAGGGCGAGGTGTGGGTCGGAGGAGAGAGGAAGGAAGGTGTGGATGGCGGAAGAGTATGGGAGGTGTGTAATGTGTGAACAGGGGAGGGATACGTGGAGCCATCTGGCAGAGGAGTGCGAGTGGGTGAAGGAGGAATGGGTGGGAATAAGAGGGAATAGAAGAGTGACGGAATGGATGAGAGAGGATGGGGCCGGGGTAAGGATGCTGGAGAAGTTAGGGCACGAGAGGGAAAGCAGAAGGAAGAGAGGGGGCAGTGATTAGTGTAGATATGGATGTAATAGAGTATTATGCCAATAAAGGTCTTTTTTTTGTTTTGTTATAATAAAGTATATTTTTAACTCGGTACTGTCGGTACTCGAACAGTCGCAAATTATCCCAACATATGATTCATAGAAACAAAAAATACTGACCTGCCCTCGGTAAAGTAACATTGGGAGTGATATGCGTGGAAGCCAGGGGTCCGAGCGCCGGTGGCGCTGTGCACACAACGGAAGGCAAACAAACGATTGTCGTTGGCGGAATGACCGTCGCCACCCCTTTACTCACGCTCGTCGTCACTGTGGCCGCGCCGCCGCCTCCGGCCGAAGACGACGCCCCGCCGCCCACCACCGTGCTTGTCACCAAACTGTCCGAACTGACGATCTCCGGCGTAAGCGTCACCTCCAGCTCTAGTTTCACCTGGTTACCCTGCTGGAACCCGCCGTACTGTTGCTGCGGCGCGGGAATCAGCGCGCCGCCGATGACGTCCGTCGGACAATTATCACCGCCGGTGTCGAGCAGCCCGGCCGCCGCACCTACCACCATGTTTTCCTCCGGCCCGTTGATTTTAACACCGCCGTAAGGCCACTCGGCGGACAGCACAGGGAACGTGCTCTCCTCCAGGCGGACTTCCAGCTCCTCCTGCATGGGAATCGCCCGGACGTGTTCGTCAGCGGTGCTTTCGCCGCCGACCATCCCCGCTGGAACCGAATCGAGGGCCAGCAGTGGCACTTCCAGCAGCTTCTCAGTGCTCGAATCAACCACATCCCAACAGTCCTCCACTGTAAGAGAAAAACACGATTTTTAATAGTTTTACTTTTCTATCAACAGTGTTGGATAAGAAGAATTAAAACCATTAAAAATTATACAAAAATAAAAAAAAAAACAAGATAAAAATGATAAAGACTGTGAAAATAGGTAAAGTGTGCGTTACAAACTGACTGCTTTATTCGGTCAATAATTGCCCTAGGTACCTGATACCTGGAATTAGGTATACAATGAAATCATTGAAAAAGGAGGCAAGAAGTTCCGAATGCTTATAATATAATATGCTTATAATTAAAGCTGGACATTTTTTAAATTTAAGTATTCGAATATTTTAAAAGACAAGTTCATTTGCCTGCTGATTTTGACAAATTTAATAATGTCATATGCCTGAATATTATGTAGATAAAAAAAATCACTGAATATCATTAAAACCGGAAAGTCAGAGAAAAGTCATGAAATTATATTAAAATTGACCAAAACACTAACAAAAAAGTTGGTGTTTTGGTCAATTTTAATATAATTTCATGACTTTTCTCTGACTTTCCGGTTTTAATGATATTCAGTGATTTTTTTTATCTACATAATATTCAGGCATTCGTCGATTTTATAATAGAGTACAATTTGAAGCTTTAAACGAGTGTTTTCCACTCCCAGACTAAGCATGAAGTAAAATTTCGAGTTTAGAAAAGCCCCGTGAAAATTTGTCGAGGGTCGCACAGCGACCCGAGACAAATTTTCGGGCTTTTCTAAACTCGAAATTTTACTTCATGCGCCACGCGTACAAAACACTGATTTCAAGTGAAGTTCAGAAACACAGAAATACATCTTTAATCAGAGTAACAGGAAATCAGATGTTTAGTCTGTTATCAACGATGTTCAGTGTTAATAATAAATAATTAGGTTTTGAATAATTTTGTTAAAACAACTGGTAACGATATTTATATATAAATGGTTGAAAAAAAAAATCAAATTTATTCTTAAAGGATTTGTATTCGTGATTCGAAAAAACAGGATTCGAATCATATTTATCTCTTACGAATCCTTTATTCGAGTATTAGGTATACAATGAAATCATTGAAGAAGGAGGCAAGAAGTTCCGAATGCTTATAATATAATATGCTTATAATTAAAGCTGGACATTTTTTAAATTTAAGTATTTGAATATTTGAAAAGACAAGTTATTCCCTAAAACTTATAACTTGCGTATTACATTAAATTCAGACAAATTTCTTTTATACCTGTACTGACAGTGGAGAACAACGTCGCCTGGATCTCCTCGACCCGCTCGATCTTTTCGACTACCTTCTCCGCCGCCGCCGCCACCGACGATACACTCGCCGTGGCCGCCGTCACCGAAATCTGCCCCGACTCCAGCACGTAAGTCTCCGCGTCCAAAAACCGATCCTCGTCCGTCACCTCTTCGTCCTCCTGCCGGAAACTGCTCTCCGTCAGCCGTGAGAGCACCAGCTCCGACTCCTCCACGCTACCCTCCAACTTGTAACCCCCTCCGCCGACGTTATCACAGTCACCGTCTTTGTCCAGCGCGACGTTCTCCTGCCGGAGTATGAGAGAATTTGGCAGGACAGCGAAACCATGCCGATCCGTCCTTCCCTCCTCCTCAACCAGTTTTGCCGAAGCACAATCATCAACGGATACAGCAGAAGCAACCGTCACCGCCACTTCCTGTGAACTGACCCATAGGGGTACAACAGCTTCTTCTTCCTCTTGCGGAAGAGGCGGAGGAGGAAGGGATTCCCATGGAATAGGTTCTTTTTGCTGCTCATCCGCCGTTGATGATTTACTTGCCTCTTCTTCTTCCTCCTCCTCTTCGGCTTGAATCGCGAAGATGAACGAGGGCGGTGAATCCACTGCCATTTCTTCGTCGTCCTTGTATGTCTCCTCCTCCTCGTCATCAGCCTGCGTTTCAGGCGAGGAATCAGTAGCGGCAGGCGCGGAGTTGGGATATTCCTCCTCATCCACCTCCTCCTCGGGTTCCATCTCTTGTTGTTCGAGCGTAGGCTCGGGCTCTGGTTCTTGCATGAGATCAACATCGTCGTCATCGGAAACTAAAATAAATTAGATATTAAAATAAAATACTAGCTTGCGAAAACTTAGTTTATATTTTTTTTTATTATTATTATTATTACATAACATGAGTACATATATTTTCAACAAATTAACATCCGTTCTATAATATATTTCTTTTATATTGAGCAGTGTTCTGCTCAACGTAATGAATATCCAGATGTAACAATAATAGTTCAAAGCACCTAAGTGAGTGAACACTTGTAGCGTGCTGGCATGAAGTTCTTAGAAATTAATAATAATAATAATAATAATCTTTATTTAGCATCTTTGCTATATAATAACATAGAAAAATATATGTATATCTATATATATATATATAAAATAAACATTTGATCATCCTTAATCTATAAATTGTGTATGTATAATAAATTTATCACATAATAATACTTAATATATAATCTTTTTACTACTTTAATAAAATCAGTCTAAAACCATACTTAAATATCTATGTAAAAATAATAAATCCATAATACAACAATACTTATACATTTATGCAAAAAAACAATAACTAAAAAGGTAATAATACTTATTTAAAATTTGTACTTATACATATAGGAACAATTAATAATATATATACACAATGCACAGCCCATGCACTACGACTATTTCTGAAGACTCTTTTGTACAATATATGATACATAAATGTTGTTTTAGTTTACATAATGAGTACCGAAAAATAAATATATGATATGTGTTTATTATTCTAATATTTTTGAGAATTGAGGATAATTTTCGAAGATATAAGATTTTGAAAGTTGTGAGAATTTTTTTTTGTTATTTTGTTTGATATGTTGGGGAAGGAGAATTTTTTTTTAAAAGTTATAGTTGATTTAGTTAAAATGTATTTACCTTCAGCTAATACAGAAGCATCAATGACATCTTCGTCGTCCTTAACCTCTTCAAACTCCATTTCCGCGACAGCTCCAATTTCAGCCCCTATTCTCGATAAACACACATCTTTCTCTATACACTCCATGACTGGCGGTTCATCACTGACGGGCACTTCTTCCACCGGAATAAGAGTTTCATCTTCTTCTTCTTCGACCCATAGGTGCTCAACAGGAGACCTATCATTCTCTGATGGGGTCTCAACGGGAGACCTTACACCGATGCTTTTCACTGGAAGATATTGAACCGGGGATTTCATATCGACACAGGCATTGTTCACCGGGAGATATTCAACGTGAGATTTGACACTCTCATTATAATCAATGGGAGATTTAACACTTTCATGATACTCAATGAGGGACGTTACATTACCGTGATATTCAACGGGTGATGTTCCACTATCATATTCGATGGGCGATATTGCACTATCACGATATTCAACGGAAGATTTCACACTATCACGATATTCAACAGGAGATTTCACACTATCACGATGTTCAACGGGAGATTTCGACAAATCCTCAACCCGAGAGTATGCACTAACTTCTACTCCAACAAGAGAACTTGCAACAACTTCTTTCACTGATTTATCGATGGGATCGACTTCTTTATTCACACAAACTTCTTCCGGTAATACGTTTTCGAAAGAAGACCTCGTAGCGACAACCTCTTTGACCGGCAGATTTTCCAGAGGATCGAATTCACTCGCTGACAGTTCTTTGACAGAGGATCTAACCTCTTTTATTGACATATCCTTGATAGAAGATCTAACCTCTTTCATCGACAGATCCTTGGTAGGAGCTCTAACATCTTTCATCGATAGGTCTTTCATAGAAGATCTAACCTCTCTCATTGACAGATCCTTGATAGAAGATCTAACCTCTTTCGTCGACAGATCCTTGATAGAAGATCTAACCTCTTTTGTCGAGATAGATCTAACCTCTTTCGTTGACAGATCCTTGATAGATCTACCCTCTTTCACCACGGGCAGATCTCTGACAGTTTTAACCTCATTCACTGGCAGTTCTTTGGCAGAAGATCTAACTTCTTTCGTCAACAGGTCTTTGACATAAGATCTAACCTCTTTCACAGGCAGCTCTCTAAACGAAGATCTAACCTCTTTCACCAATGGGTCTCTTATAGAAGATCTAACCTCGTTCACCGGCATTTCTTTGACAGGAGATCTAACCTCATTCACTGGCTGATCCCTCACAGAAGATCTAACCTCGTTCATTGGCTGATCCCTCACAGATCTAACCTCATTCATCGGCTGATCCCTCACAGAAGATGTAACCTCGTTCACTGGTAGATCCCTCGCAGAAGATTTAACCTCATTCGCTGATGATTCTTTGACAGATTTAACCTCTTTTGCCGACAGATCTTTAGCAGAAGATCTAACGTCTTTCATCGACAGATCTTTGATAGAAGATCTAACCTCTTTCACAGGTTGATTTTTGACAGGACTACTTTCTTTCGTCGATAATTCTTTGATAGAAGCCCTCGCCCTAACCTCTCTCACCGGAAGATTTTTGGTTCCTCTACCACAGAGATCTTTAACAGTAGTCTTCACACTAATTTCTGCCGCAGGGAGATTTTTGATCGATCTCAGAGTTATTTCATTAGCTGAGAGTTCTTTAACGTTAACACAAATTTCTTTCACGGATAGATTTTCGAGAGGGGATTGAAAACTGCCTTCCTTCGCTGTTGGCAGTTCTTCGACGAGAGGGGATTTCACACTAATTTCCTGAGTGGGTTCCGGGCTCTCCTCGGCAGGAATCACAAATATTTCGAGATCGTTCCTCAGCAGCTTCACGGGAGTCGCGCCTTCGGAGGCATCCGTTTTGTCGACGGATCTCCTCCGCTTTTGCGGCTCCTTGGAATCGCCGATTGTTATGATGGAGATCTCCGGGAGGTTTCTTAAGTTGACACAGTTATTTTCGTTATTATTGCTTATCGATTGAGGTCTGGCGTTTTCATCTTCGATGATTACCGGTTGAGGTTTAGGCTCTTCGGGGATTTCTTTTTTGACAGTTTCGTGCCGGGCACTCCTCGACGGGCGGGTTATTGGGAGCAAGTCGGGGATTTGCTGTGCGGGAGTTTCGTCTTTGTTTTGGCTGGTGCAGGAACGGGTGACTGCGCCGACGGTTCGGAGTCGCTTCACCGCCGGCGCTTGGGGCTTGGGCTTGTTCACCGAAGTCGAGGGGCGGAATTTTATCGTGGTTTTTATGGGAGGCCTGGTGTTCGCCGGTAAGGAAGAATCCAGCCCGCGATCCCCCCATATCGGTTCGAAATGCTTCAATTTCCAAGGGTCCAGCTTATTCCTCTCCTTATCGGCCTCGGTTCTTAATTTCTGTTGGTTTTCCGGAGTGAACTCGCCTTCGGCGAGCCTCTCTTGCCACTCGACGCAGGCCCTCGCGAAGAACTCGTTGGTTAAACTGGAGGAGGTTAACCGGACTGAATCGGAGGTCGAGTTCGAGGCAATCGGCCGATCTACCCCCGGTAATAATTGCACTAATTTCTGCTGGTACAAAGCAGGCAAAGCCGCAAACGTATATTTATTTAGCAAAGCCCTCAAGCTCGTGTTAACCAAAATCGAGTCGGGTGTTTCTAAATCGATGCAACCCTCCTTAGTCTGCTCTAATTGGGCCGCCGTTGACAATTTTTTGCTCGACCTTTTCCTCGGCTTGATACTAAAACCCGGAATCGACGCTAAAACCTCCCTCATCGTCGGCGTTTTTGCGCTGGCTGACGCCGAGCCCAACGGGCACATCTCCTCGGCGGGGGGTTGCGGCGGCAGCGGCTTCACTATAATCCTCGGCAGCGATGGCTGACCGCCCCCGCCCGATGCAATTGTCGTGTTCTTTCTGCGCCGCTTTGCCTGCTGCCGCAGCGCATGCTTAATGACCTTCTTGCTGTGCTTACCCCCAGATATGACGTCCTTCTCCTGGCTTAAATTCGCATTATTCTCCTCGGAGGACTCCGACGAAACGATCACGACCTCCGGCTGTTGCTTATCTTTAAGGACATCGGGGGTGACGTCGATTTCCATAACTCGAATTCTTCCCCCACGCTCACGCTCTCTGTAAACCCGGCAGTGGGGGCATTCGGGATTTTTTTAACACTCTTCTCACTCACGTTCGTACAACAAGCATTGTTCTCTTCTATATTATTAACCTAAGAAACGTTCGAGAAATCCTCCCCTATCTAGATCACATTGGTAACCTCGAATGTTTGTAAAAATGCATTATTTTCCTATTCAATAACTTCGAAACAGTGTGAAGAAAACTTTGGGGCTGGCAATTATTTTTCTCATGAATAACTTTAAGTTTGTGTGAAGAAAACTGGTGCGCCAGCAATTATTCTTCTCATCAATAACTTTAAATCTGTGTGAGGAAAACTTGGTGCCAGCAATTATTTTTCTTCTCTATAATAAGTAGTGTTCGTGCAAAATCTACCTTGTTTACATCACATTCAAGAAATTATTCTCTTTTTTAAAACACCATTTGCATTCCCTCCTTTAAAACAACATTTGCATTCTCTTCCTTAAAACAGTCGCAACTTTAAATTCATAAAACTATTTTCTTCTTTTTCTCGTTATTTAAAATCCTTGGCAACTAGGCCCTTTCAAGCAATCGTAGATTTTCACACAAATCCGTAAAACAACATTTGCATTCTCTTCTTTAAAACAGTCGCAATTTTAAATTTATAAAATTATTTTCTTCTTGTTGTTATTTACGAGCTTTAGTGACTAGGCCCTTTTGAGCAGTCGCAGATTCTTACACAAGTCTTGTTCGTACGTTTTATTGTATGCAACAAGCTTTCTTCTAGGTGTTGTTTATAAGTTGAAATATATGCAAGAGGCTTTATTTTTTCTTCTTCGACGTCCCGTTTACAAATTTAAATGTGTATTAATTCCCTCCCCTAGATCTTATCGATAACTTCACCAGGAGTCACTCGAGCATTATTGTCCTCCTTCACAACTTTGAAATCTGTGCTGGATCTCGATGCTCTGAACTTCAAAATCCTGCAAGGGGGGCACTCACGCGTTCTTCTCCTCTCTCTCAGCCGCACTCACAACTTTAAACAAGGGGGGCACTCACTCATAATCCACCGCGTTTGTTGTTTTTTTCTTCACTTTATTTCCACCAGCTCTTATTTTATTTACGAATCGTCGTCGGCCCGTATTTCCATTGCAGCTTTTTGTTGTTTTGGTTATTCTCTGGATTTGTGGTTTCCAGTGTTCGGAGCCTCTGACTACGCTGGTTTTTTTGGTGGTTATTTCCTCGGTTTTCGGTGGTGGTCGGCACAACAGCGTTGACAGTGGGATTTATCCGCCATTTCAACAAAACACAGGGTGAATGTTTTCTTTTGTGCGGCCTTCTTATCTTTGTTTTCTGCAACCCCGGCGTGGCGACATCTGGGATTTTCGCCGTGTACTAGGGAAGTTATTGCGATTGGCAGCACTGAAGGTTAGTAGCGCGATGTGTGGATAGGTGGTGCTGCAATCGGTCTGTCATAGAGTTTCTAAATAAGAGTAGCGGTGCTTCGGGGTTAGCAGCACTGATGGTTAAAATGTTCAGGCTTTTTTTAAACTTGAAATTTTACTTTATGCACCACGCGTACAAAACGCGTAAAAAGCATTATAGTGGAAATAAAGATTTAAAAAAAAAAAAAATTAGTGTTTTGTACCAGGGGCGCATGAAGTAAAATTTCGAGTTTAGAAAAGCCTGAAAATTTGGTTTGGCCGCTCCGCGCTTCGCGCTACGCGACCAAACCAAATTTTCAGGCTTTTCTAAACTCGAAATTTTACTTCATGCTTAGTCTGGGAGTAGAAAACACTCGCTTAAATCTTGAACTTAAATTTTTTTAATAAACCAAGCATCGAAGAATGTGCAACGTATACATATGGATACTGCAAAGAAAAATTCTCGTTTTGAAAATGTTCGGTGTTACATAAAACTCTCTGTATATTTAAGAAATATACAGGGTCGTTACAAAGTATGGAAACACGGCTCTCACGTGAAAACGGCTAAAAACAGAACCACAAAAATTGGGATTTCTAAATGGGATATTTTCTTGAACAATTTGGCGTGAAAAAATCAAAAATGATTCTCAGGATTTTCACATACGGACGCCATCTTGAATTTTTTTAAATAGAATTCGATTATTTTTATTTTACAACTTTTATAGACCTTATAATTCTGATTACAACCATATACCTTTTTTTAAAAATACTTGTCTTTTCATCGATAAACCGGACTTTGAGAATTTTGAGGACGTTACAAGTACCCTATTAACATTAGTACTAATTTGCATTAAAACTACTGAAAATCCTAACCAATGAAATCGCACCCAGAAGAATGTAAATTGGGTTGACTATATTACCATTGGAAATCGTAGCCAATCACATCGCACTCAATGCTTTGTTGCGTCCTAAAACAAATCTGGCATGTTCGGTGTTACTTCAAACTCTCTGTATAACACAACATGCATTATATATAGGGTCGCTACAAAGTATGGAAATACGGCCCTCACGTGAAAACGGCTAAAAACAGAACCACCAAAATTGGAATTTCTAAATGGGATATTTTCTTGAACAATTTGGCGTGAAAAAATCAAAAATGATTCTCAGGATTTTCACATACGGACGCCATCTTGAATTTTTTTAAATGGAATTCGATTTTTTTTATTTTACAACTTTTATAGACCTTATAATTCTGATTACAACCATATACCTTTTTTTAAAAATACTTGTCTTTTCATCGATAAACCGGACTTTGAAAAGTATGGAAACAGCCAAACGAGTATTTTTTCTAAATGCTGCAATACCACAAATGCATGTTCTATTTTTGATCAAAACTTAAAAAAATATTAAACAGTCAAATGAAAAAATAAAATATTAAACAATAAATGATTTTTTATTTTACAATATATGTTCAAAGTGCTCTCCATTAACTTCTTGGCAGTAATGAATACGCTGGACAAAGTGTTGTAATGAACTAGTTAAAATATTAGGACGAATATTTGCAATTTCGGTTCTTATGCGTTCTTCTAATTCTTGTATATTGTGTGGCCTGTTGTTATAAACTCGATTTTTCAAATGTCCCCACAGGAAAAAATCAAGTGGAGTTAAATCGGGCGACCTAGCAGGCCATTCAATTGTTCCTCTCCTGCCTATCCATTTGCCGGGAAAAGTTACGTCTAAATATTCACGTACTATTAGTCCGAAATGAGCTGGCGCTCCGTCTTGCTGAAACCATATGTTTTCAGCTGGATTAGCCTGAGTTTCATAATTTGAGAATATTTGTCTGGGAACAACCTGTTCTTGCAAAAGCTGTAAATATGTTTCAATTATACCACACCAAACATTAATTTTTTGTGGACGCTGCGTATGAATCTGCTCCATCCAATGTGGATTTTTGTTTGACCAGTATCTACAGTTATGGCGGTTAACTTGTCCATTTAAACAGAAAGTTGATACATCGGAAAAGAGCACACGGTTAATGAAATTAGCGTCCTGGTTTATCCTATTCATCATTGTTTCGCAAAATTCAATTCTGCGATCAGAGTCATCTTCATTCAATTCTTGTAGCAGCTGAATTTTGTAGGGATGAAACTTTTCAATTTTCATTATTTTTTGAATTGATCTCCTGCTCATGTTGTTATTGAAAGCCAATTGCTGCACCGAAGTTTTTGGATTTTCAACTACATCTATCATAAGATTAAATGAATTTTCTTCATTTGTAACAGTTTTTGGTCGTCCAACTTTTGGACGATTTTTAACAGTTCCAGTTTCATTAAACCTATTCCATGTTTTAAATGCAACTGACCTGGAAATAGGTGCTCGATCTGGATGATTTACGTTGAAAAGATTAGCAGCTTCGGCAAAGCTTCGTTTTCTATCCCCACACCCAATCATCGTGAGAATCTCTATGCGATCCGTTTCACTCAAATGTGGCATTTTTGCAACAACCAGTTACTTACTAATGTTTTTTACAAGTTTGACAGGCTAATGAAAACTGTTTTCAAAGGCAACTATTTTTTTAAGTTGAAATTGTTAATTTTTATTTTTAAGTTTCGACCAAAAATAGAATATTTACAAAACAAATGAATAACACATCTATATCAACTAATTCTGAAGACAGGTGTTTTTCCTACTAAATGGAAACAAGTTCGAATATGCCCTGTATTTAAATCTGGTTCAAACAAGGCCATCGAGAATTATAGACCTATCGCCATCCTGAGTAATTTATCTAAGGTTTTCGAATCGCTATTAGCCGATTATATCTACAGTAAAGTTAATCCCTATATTTCCACTCAACAACATGGCTTTGTAAAATCTCGATCAACGACAACAAATCTTATGGGAATAACGCAGGACATACTCGATGCTATGAATGACGGACACCAAGTTGATGTTTTTTATGGTGACCTAACGAAAGCCTTCGATAAACTGGACCACAAGATTATGTTTCATAAGTTGATATCATTTGGCCTAAATAATAATATTTTGAATACTATCACTTCATATCTACATAATCGCAGGCAACTTGTTGAGATATACGGTCACAAATCCAAATGGTACGTAGCATCCAGCGGGATCCCCCAAGGATCGAATTTGGGACCTCTGCTGTTTTTATTGTTTATGGATGATGTGTGTGCAACTCTGAAATGTAATATGATGCTATATGCGGATGATATTAAACTTTACAGTGTTGTTAGTAAAATTGATGATTGTATGCAATTGCAAAATTATATAGATGTTTTTACAGATTGGTGTTATGCCAATAAATTATCACTTAATACATCAAAGTGCTCCATAGTAACTTACACCAAAAAAATAAATTTAATTGCGTACCCATATAAAATTGATAGTATAGATTTATGTAGATTAACGGAAACAAGGGATCTTGGAGTAATTTTTGATACTAGATTGACATTTAATACTCATATCGAAATGTTAACTAAGAGTTGTTATCGGATATTGGGTTTTATAATTCGCAATTGTAGAGAAATTACAAATATAAAACTCCTACTTTTGTTATTTAACACCTTTGTATTAAGCAAAGTATCGTATTGTGTATTGATTTGGTCACCAATGTATTTGAAATATTTTGGTATGCTTGAAAATGTTCAAAAAAAAATTCTTAGTTATCTATATTATGTAAAATATCGTCAGTACAGATTTGATTTAATTTCTATCCACAACAGAATTTTACTTATAAATATTTGTTTTCTTTATAAACTCATGAATAATATGATTGACGACATACAGTTTTTGAATCGTTTTAAATTTAACATTCCTAGAGTGTGTTCTAGATTTTGTAAAACTTTTGTGTATGCTACTCCAACTAATAATTATTATGCAAACTCACCTATTATAAGATTATCTCGACTTTATAATCATTACGCATACAATCTCGACATATTCACTTCAACATTCAAAGTGTTTAAGCATAATGTTAGTGATTCTATAAAATTATTATCTATGTTACCTTAGTTTATGAGTCAATTTTTAATATTGTTTATTTCTTTATGGTTTTATGTATTTCTGTTCTGCATGCATCTTTTGTTATATATTTATATATGTTATATTGTATTTAATTTGTAATAATGATATAGCCCTGTTATTGGACTTTACAGTCTGTTGGGTTATTACCAAATAAATAAATAAATAAATATGAAAAAATAAAAAATGCAAGTTGAAGGCCTTAACGTACTCTAAACCTTTGCAAAATTTCAGGACATTCCGATAAACCGTTCTCAAAATATTTCGCTGTCTCCATACTTTTCAAAGTCCGGTTTATCGATGAAAAGACAAGTATTTTTAAAAAAAGGTATATGATTGTAATCAGAATTATAAGGTCTATAAAAGTTGTAAAATAAAAAAAATCGAATTCCATTTAAAAAAATTCAAGATGGCGTCCGTATGTGAAAATCCTGAGATTCATTTTTGATTTTTTCACGCCAAATTGTTCAAGAAAATATCCCATTTAGAAATCCCAATTTTGGTGGTTCTGTTTTTAGCCGTTTTCACGTGAGGGCCGTGTTTCCATACTTTGTAGCGACCCTGTATATAATGCATGTTGTGTTATACAGAGAGTTTGAAGTAACACCGAACATGCCAGATTTGTTCTAGGACGCAACAAAGCATTGAGTGCGATGTGATTGGCTACGATTTCCAATGGTAATATAGTCAACCCAATTTACATTCTTCTGGGTGCGATTTCATTGGTTAGGATTTTCAGTAGTTTTAATGCAAATTAGGACTAATATTAATAGGGTACTTGTAACGTCAAAATAAAATATGTCAGTTATTAAATCTTGTGCGTTTATGCTGAGTGCAGTGTGTGGGAATATGGAACATACTTTTTCATGCAAAGCAAGACATCGGCATTTCAAGACAAGATTAATACTGTCTTGAAACATACAGTGAGTTTTTTTTTAAGTATACGTATTCCAAATTCAGCCAATTCGAGTTTCAGACTTTCCTAACTTTTGACATTTTCAAAACATCGTCATGAAATTTTTTGTGGATATCAAGTAAACATTGCTCTTTCAAGATATATCAAAATCTCAAAATACCCAATAGTTTTTAAGTTATTTACAAAAAAGCGATATTGGAAGGTAATTTTATTCAAGTTTTAATACAATTCGAGTTTCAGACATCCATAACTTTTGACATTTTCAAAACAGCGTCATGAAATTTTATGTGGATATCAAGTAAACATTGCTCTTTCAGGATATATCAAAATCTCAAAATACCCCATCGATGGTTCTTGAGTTATTTGCAAAAAAAGCGATATTGGAAGGTAATTTTATTCAAGTTTTAATACAATTCGAGTTTCAGACGTTCCTAACTTTTGACATTATCAAAACGTCGTCATGGATTTTTTTTGTGGATATTAAGTAAACATTGCTCTTTCAGGATATATCAAAATCTCAAAATACCCCATCGATGGTTCTTGAGTTATTTGCAAAAAAGCGATATTGGAAGGTGATTTTATTCAAGTTTTAATACAATTCGAGTTTCAGACGTTCATAACTTTTGACATTTTCAAAACATCGTCATGAATTTTTTGTGGATATTAAGTAAACATTGCTCTTTCAAGATATATCAAAATCTCAAAATACCCAATAGTTTTTAAGTTATTTACAAAAAAGCGATATTGGAAGGTAATTTTGTTCAAGTTTTAATACAATTCGAGTTTCAGACATCCATAACTTTTGACATTTTCAAAACAGCGTCATGAAATTTTATGTAGATATCAAGTAAACATTGCTCTTTCAGGATATATCAAAATACCCCATCAATGATTCTTGAGTTATTTGCAAAAAAGCGATATTGGAAGGTGATTTTATTCAAGTTTTAATACAATTCGAGTTTCAGACGTTCCTAACTTTTGACATTTTCAAAACATCGTCATGGATTTTTTTGTGGATATTAAGTAAACATTGCTCTTTCAGGATATATCAAAATACCCCATCGATGGTTCTTGAGTTATTTGCAAAAAAGCGATATTGGAAGGTGATTTTATTCAAGTTTTAATACAATTCGAGTTTCAGACGGTCCTAACTTTTGACATTTTCAAAATATCGTCATGAATTTTTTTGTGGATATTAAGTAAACATTGCTCTTTCAAGATATATCAAAATCTCAAAATACCCAATAGTTTTTAAGTTATTTACAAAAAAGCGATATTGGAAGGTAATTTTATTCAAGTTTTAATACAATTCGAGTTTCAGACATCCATAACTTTTGACATTTTCAAAACAGCGTCATGAAATTTTATGTAGATATCAAGTAAACATTGCTCTTTCAGGATATATCAAAATACCCCATCGATGATTCTTGAGTTATTTGCAAAAAAGCGATATTGGAAGGTGATTTTATTCGAGTTTTAATACAATTCGAGTTTCAGACGTTCCTAACTTTTGACATTTGAAAACATCGTCATGGATTTTTTTGTGGATATTAAGTAAACATTGCTCTTTCAGGATATATCAAAATCTCAAAATACCCCATCGATGGTTCTTGAGTTATTTGCAAAAAAGCGATATTGGAAGGTGATTTTATTCAAGTTTTAATACAATTCGAGTTTCAGACGGTCCTAACTTTTGACATTTTCAAAATATCGTCATGAATTTTTTTGTGAATATTAAGTAAACATTGCTCTTTCTGGATATATCAAAATCACAAAACACCCCATCGATAGTTTTTGAGTTATTTACAAAAAAAGCGACATCGGAAGTTGATTTTATTCGTTTTAATACAATTTGAGTTTTAGACATTCATAACTTTTGACATTTTCAAAACAGCGTCATGAAATTTTATGTGGATATCAAGTAAACATTGCTCTTTCAGGATATATCAAAATACTTCATCGATGATTCTTGAGTTATTTGCAAAAAAGCGATATTGGAAGGTGATTTTATTCAAGTTTTAATACAATTCGAGTTTCAGACGTTCCTAACTTTTGACATTTTCAAAACATCGTCATGGATTTTTTTGTGGATATTAAGTAAACATTGCTCTTTCAGGATATATCAAAATCTCAAAATACCCCATCGATGGTTCTTGAGTTATTTGCAAAAAAGCGATATTGGAAGGTGATTTTATTCAAGTTTTAATATAATTCGAGTTTCAGACGTTCCTAACTTTACACATTTTCAAAATATCTTCATGAATTTTTTTGTGGATATTAAGTAAACATTGCTCTTTCTGGATATATCAAAATCACAAAATACCCCATCGATAGTTTTTGAGTTATTTACAAAAAAGCGACATCGGAAGTTGATTTTATTCGTTTTAATACAATTTGAGTTTTAGACATTCATAACTTTTGACATTTTCAAAACATCGTCATAAAATTGTTTGTGGATATCAAGTAAACATTGCTCTTTTAGGATATATCAAAATCTTAAAATACCAGAACGATAGTTTTTACGTTATTGACAAAAAAGCGATATTGGAAGGTGATTTTATTCAAGTTTTAATACGATTCGAGTTTCAGAAATTTATATTAAAGCTTTAAACGAGTGTTTTCCACTCCCAGACTAAGCATGAAGTAAAATTTCGAGTTTAGAAAAGCCTTAAAATTTGGTTTGGTCGCTCCGCGAAGCGGAGCGACCAAACCAAATTTTCAGGCTTTTCTAAACTCGAAATTTTACTTCATGCGCCACGCGTATAAGACGCTGATTTCAATTGAAATTCACTTGTTATTAATATTTTAGTGTTTTTAGAGTTTAAGGGTAGTGGATACTTAGGTACTGGGTACTCTCTTCCCTAGACCATACATTACTTTTTGTAAGGCAGTTTTTTTCTTGTTTTTTTGATACCAATATATATTCATACTTTTTGACCCATATGGATCAAATGTTTTTCTCGTAGTCTTAATACAGTATTTATTTCTGGGTTTAAATATGTTAACCCACATATAAATATTGCATTAAGGGCTAGTTGCACCAAACACGTTAAACTGTTCAACTCTGAACTTAAGTTTAAAGTGACATTAGACAATAGGAACTGTCATCTTGAACTTGAGTTCAGCTTGAAACTGAGTTCAACATTTCTGGTGCAACTGGGCCTAAGATTACGCGAGAAAATTCCTACAACGTTCACTTAATTGCTGTACATCGGGTTGTATACAATACGGATTCTATTCATTCATCGTATGCAACTTAACATACATTTGTATGTTGGGTTGCATACAAATATGAGTAATCGCTCGTGTAGAAAAAGCAAAATAGCCACAACTTAGACCTAAAGGGTATTATAGGGCCGGTATTGCCGAGATTGGTCGTACGATTTAGTCGCACGAAATCTGTCATTTAAATAGGTATTTAAGATGTGAATTTGAGAATTAAAGGGTGCCTGATCGTGCGATCAATTTCAGGAATACCGGCTCAGGTAAGCCGACGATACAATACATTTATAATAAAATAAAGCTCAGATGAATACGATTAATTTATATATTTCTAATTCTAATTCTAATTATTTACTTTGGAAATATAACTCACAAAATTAAAAATATTTTAGCAAAACACAAATTAAATATAGCGATGAGACCATTTACAAAAATTAAAAATCATATTTTTAACCATAAGATTCAGATACCAAGTATTTACAAATCAGGAATATATAAATGAACCTGTAATGATTGTAAGGGAGTGTATATAGGTCAATCTGGTCGTAATTTTAAGACCAGACCCAGTGAGCATCTTTACTCTTTTCGGCATAGATTAATTGATAAGTCATCTTTCGCCAAACATTTGATTGAAAATAACCATTCTTTTGGCGAGGATGTACTTTCAGTTATTCACTTTGCCGAGAAGGGTAGAAAGATGGACCTCCTGGAGTCTTTGGAGATTCACAGAGCCCGCGCTAATCGGGAAATTCCCGTAATTAACGACCAGCTTGACCTTAAATACACCCCCCTCTTTAACGCTGTTATTAGAAAATTTGCAAATATAAATAATGTTCCTTTGTAGTTTTTTGTTACTAACGGTTTGATAATGATACGTGTAGTATCGAAACTATAGTCACCAAATAAACCAATTGTTATACAAACAAAGTGATAAACAGTGTTTTATTTATGTTCAACAATGTATAACGAAGTAGAAGCCTCTATAGTCAGTGTATTTCTAATTTGTTTACTTAATTGCTGTACATTAGTTGTATACAATAAGGATTCTATACATTTATTGTATGCAACTTAACATACATTTGTATGTTGGGTTGCATACAAATAAGAGTAATTGTTCGTGTTGTATAGGCAATTATTTCTGCAGAAAAAGCAAAATAGCCACAACTTAGACCTAATGGGTATTACAGAGCCGGTATTTCGGAGATTGGTCGTACGATTCGGTCGCACGAATTGTTATTTAGATAGGGATTTAATATGGGAATTGGACAGTTGGCGAGTGACCGATCGTGCGATCAATTTCAGGAATACCGGCTTAGGTAAGCCGACAATACAATACATTCATAATGAAATATAACTCAGACGAATATGACTAATTTATATATTTCTAGTTTGTTCACTTAACTGCTGTACAATGGGTTGTATACGATACGGATTCTATACATTCATCGTATGCAACTTAACATACATGTGTAGGTTGGGTTGCATACAAATAAGACTAATCGCTCGTGTTACATGGGCGTTGCTTTATCAACTGTGCAGCAACATTTTTCTTTGAACGTTAGTGTTCGCGACGGACCCGCGCATTTTTTAATTTCAATACATTTCTTTCATTTGTATTATTGGAGACCAGGGCTGCATTTACAAGGGGCGACCATCGCGAACCCCAATAAACAGACTGTAAAACTCTTTGTATAAAATGTTTTCTCCAAACCATTGTGTCTCGCGAAGACGTGCCTCAGCGCTGGCAATAAAGATTGTCAAGCTTCGGAGTTTTACAGCCTAAAACTTGTAAAATGCAGTTCCTGAAAATCAAAAATTTCCAGAATATTCGTACGCTATCCTACTCTTTCTTGTACAATTTTCTTTCTTTCCTTTACCTACCCTGACTACTCCACCACATCAAATCATTCCTCTAAAATTCACCCTGAGTCTCTTCTTCACAAAACTTCACTTCCAATCGACCAAGCGTACGAGTAAGTTATATCTTGTTTTTCATACTTGTGATTTTTGCAATTTGTAATATTTTCTAAGACTTCATTCATTTACTTTGTTCATTTTCTGATATATTTAACTTTGTTCATTTTCTCATATATTTTAACTCTTTTCACTTTCATCTTCATTTAATATTCTTTTTTAATTACCTTGTTATTTTGTTTGTATATATTTGTTTGTTCATCTTTGATGCACGTAGTTAATAATAAATCTTTATTTTAATTTTACGTGTTTAAGTAATTTTAAACCCAAACCGTCAATAGGCGTAAACAGTTAGTATACAACGTTACCGCAGGCAGACATTAAGCGTTTATGCAACGTTTTTACAACATTGATGCAACTTAAAACGCAACGTTTCGTGTTTCTTTGCTCAGTGGGTATGGAATAAAAATTATCACTTTAATAAATCACTTAATTTGTTTAGGTTTCAAAATTAAATTTATTGTACTACAATTGTTTCACCACACTGTGGCTTCATCAGTACCATTCATCTACCTGATGAAGCCACAGTGTGGTGAAACAATTGTTGTAGTACAATAAATATAATTTTGAAACTTAATAAAATTGAGTGGTTGACTGCAAAAGATTTATACGGACCACACCGTAATGGGAATTTGCATAAAAATATAATTCCGATTTTTGTTCGGCTAACGTTTCCTGAGCTCGAAACCGCACACATTAATCACTGTAACCATAAAATAATAGAGAATATGCGAATAGGTTTAATTGAAATTCTAATTTTAGCCACGGTTAGATTATGCCTAGGTTATTTTTGTATTAGTTTAAAACTATCGAGTGATTATAAATTATCTGAATAATTCTAAGAAATTAGCAAAGGTTGTCATAAATTATATCGTATTATTCACAATTTCGTAGAAGTTTTTGAAGTTTGACTATAAATATTGATAGCATGCCGGGACGAATATTCAAAAATTGATTCAAATCACGAATACAAATCACCCAATATGATTCAAATCACGAATACTCAACTAATATATTATATTATTATGGAGTTTCAACAACTACAGCCTCAACTATACGTAATAAAAATAATATGAATATGAATTAAAAAAGAGGAGAACACATTTATTTAATTCAACAAATAATATATTTAAGTGTACAATGCAAAGCTGGCGCTTTCTAATCTCAAAATCCAATCACTCATGCGGGTAGGAGAGTGCTGATGATTTGCATAACATTGTCTTTGCTAACTGGACATTTCATGTAGAGAGACGCGCATTTTTGGAGATCGGACTGCTTGCCCATGTCGATGGCCTGCTTCATCGACGATCCGTCCAACATGTACGAAAACAACGAATTACTACAAATAATAAGAAAAATCAACACTTAACTCCTTGAAGTAAATGGTGATGTTTTGATTTAATTGAAGTCTTCACTTACTTGGAAATAGCGTAAACTATTTGGTCCATTGTATTGGCCTCTCCTGATTCCATGCTCTTTTGAGCTTCGTGGACGTACGAGCAGATGATCCTCTGCATGCATGAGCTGCTGTCGATGTTGTGCTTCTCCAATGAATTGTCCACTTTAGCCAAGATGTCGGTTATAGACGACATATCATTTTCGAGACCTGGTTACATTTTATTGAGTCAAGCACAAAGTTCTTAAAGTATACCTATTTCTTTTATAATAAGGATATAATTAAGAGAATACAACTCATAGCCTACTATAACCAATTTTCAACCAATGAGATGCGAGGAAAGCCGTAGGTACATGTCTATCACCGCGATGATAAAAAACAAAAGAAGCGGTGGGTGATAAATTGTCCTGTCATTCGAAACGTCAAAAGAGGTAAAGTTTCGTGCAGTGATATTAATAGAAAAGTGAAAAGTGCGACGCCAAAAAACACCGTCATGAACAAAGAATCACAGTGGCGGCAGTTTACGAACTTTTGTGCGGTTAAAAAATTCTCAATCAATATGGAAACAACAATATCTCAGCTGTCGATAATGTTAAGGGACTCACATTATTTTATTCGTTATATTCTCTCAGTAAATATAACTCGTGATATGATTAATTATCGATGATATTTTGTCGTTGAAACCGAAGCAGCATATTCAACTCGTGCTGCGCACTCGTTGAATCTGCAGCTCGGTTTCAACTCCAAAATATCATCGATATAGTCATACCACTCGTTATATTACGGCTGATAACAATGCGCAAAGTGTTCTGAGTTTTGTAGCGTCAATGTTGACCAAACGTTATTGATGTGTATACATTTTTATTTCACATATCGGTGTGTAAGGTCCAGTTGGACCAAACACGTTGAACCCGAGTTTAAGCTGAACTTGAGTTCAAGATGACAGTTCCTATTGTTCAAATGTCACTTTAAACTGAAGTTCAGAATTAAACCCGTTCGACTTGATTGGTGCAACTAAAAGTATACAACACCCATTTCGATATATCAAGTTAACATTTTATACGTTTAAGTAAACGCATACTTTCACGTAATTAACGATATTTTTACTTACTTCTGTATCCGTATCCTCCCATGGTGAAAACTTGAGCCAACTTCGGCACGATGAGGATGGCCCCTAAGCCGATGAGTGCGCCCAAGGCGATACCTCCGATGTCGATTTTCACGGGGTTCATTCCGTACGCGACGCCATTATTATTGGCGTATTGGACGCTGCCGCCGGTATTTCCGAAAGATGTCAAACCGCCGGTTCCGAAACGCTGCAGACGGTCGGAACCGTCTTTCGCCTCCTTTGATTCCTTCGATTCGACCGACGCACTGTGACTCTGGCTGATGTTGTGACGGGTGTTCGAAAGTTGAGATTCGTAGTAGCGCAATTGGCTTGGCTGAAATCCACTGAAACATGGATAATTCTCATTAAAATTAAAAAAAATATATATAAAGGGTTGGAAAAAAGTATGGGAACACCGGATTTCTGGCTAAACTATACGTGCGATGAAAAAATACCCCTAACAAACATGTTTGTAGTCAACAGCCATCCTATTTTTCGAGGTATAACAAAAACGTATATTATGGCACAGTTGCACCAGAAATGTTGCACACAGGTTCAAGCTGAACTCAAGTTCAAGATGACATCTCCTATTGTTCTAATGTCACTTTGAACTCAAGTTCAGAATTGAACCAGTTTAACGTGTTTGGTGCAACTGGCCCTAAGAGTATTTTTTTATCGCACGTATACCCAGTGGAGGTCCTAGCTAAATTTTTAGGTGGTGCGAGATCTCATGGTGGCGCCTCTCCAAATTCAAAAATTAGAACTTTTTTGGTTTTCGGCTGTTTTTGGCGCTGCCTCGTGACGGCGCCCGGTGCGGCCGTACCGCTCGCACCGCCCTAGGGCCGCCACTGCGTATATCCACTGAGTATATCCACTGAGCAAACACATTCAAGTAATGTTTCATCAACATTAATACACCGTTTAATGTTGCTACAATGTTGATATAACGTTTTGCTCAGTGGGCAGTTTAGCCAAAAATCCGGTGTTCCTATACTTTTACCCAATCCTGTTACGTCGCCGCGCACACTTAACGTCCTAGATAAGGCCTCATTATAAGAATATCTTGAAAATTGAGTTGATTTTTTGTTATCAATTTAAATAAAAATAAAATAAAAGTTACCCTTCTTCGGCCATATATTTTTTGGGGGAGCCCAAGATGCCGCTACAGAAACACAACACTAGAACCACGGAGGTATACATCTTCTTTGGTAACAATAACTAGGGAGGATTTAAAGCGAATACCAAAAAGGACTGCTCGAAACTGATGGTGAAACCGAGACATAGATTAGTATTTATATGAAATATTTGTCACACTAGCTGGACACCAAACAATGGACAATACCCAGAGATGTGCCAACACGCTCGGAGGGAGGGCGTCTTCACTTTCATACACTTACACACACGACGATGTATTTTTGCGAAAATTGCTCTCGCGACGGTTTTCTATGCGCAATTATAAACCATAAACATACATTGTTTTACAAGACTTTTTCCAAGCACGAGTTTCGTGACTCCGTTGCTACTAGAGCGCGTCGGCATGAAATGAAACGCACCCCACACACACTAAAAACTTAACGGTTGCGTAATGATCATCTTGTTAATGTCATTAGCGAGTCTGTTAGATTTATTAAATATGTGTTATATGTTTTCTAAATAATTATGTTTAATTTGGCTTAAACGTTTCAATTAAAAGAATTACTGGTCGTTGGATAAAAGTATTGTATCTGAAATTTTGTTAATAAAAAGTACTAGGCGATCAGGGCCAGTATTCCCGATGAACAACCTTAAATAAAAAGTGAAAAGTTGAAATGATTACAGCAGATGTTCTTGCTTTCCAGCGTTTCTAAAGTAACTTTCAGTTAAGAAAATCTTATGTTCTAAATCTAAACATTTTAAACACAAAGACGCTAATTTGATAAACCAAATACTTTTAGTTAATTATGCTAACAGCTCAAAAAAATCAAGCCTACTCCAGTTATAAATTCATTTGATCGCCTAGTATTATCATCATCATATAATTAGGAGTACATGATGATGATGATAATTCTTCTCAATTAACAAAAAACAATAATGCTTTAAGTCAGATACCTAGTATTTTCTAATTGAAAATTGGTTTTCCAATTTGCGTTTTTAATAAATAATTTCATTAGTAGAATATAGTGATTAATTTAAATCGGTGCACTCCAGGTATACCACAGGGTTCCAATTTAGAGCTATACAAGGAATTCGACTTTTACAATACTCGTAGAGGTTTTTTTTTTATTAAACATACGAGATTATACATTTATACTCAAATAAAACTCGGATGAATATGACTAATTTATATATTTCTAGTTTGTACTAAGGTGCTCTTATAATTTGGCTGTATTGTCATGAGAATTTGTTTGTTAGTGTATTCAGTAAATCGAGCATATATTCGTAAACGACGAAAATGACCGCGTTCGCCGGGAATGCTCTGACGGTGACGGCGAGAGTGCCTTTCGTGAAAATCCGCAAACCGCCCTCTTGGTACGATTTGTAAAAGCAGTCCACCATCCCCTTGTATTTTGGGTTCGACTGGTCGTCCGCTTGGAGTCTTGACTTAACCACATCGAAGGGGACTACGAAAATCCAAGAGAAAATTCCTGAAACATTAATGACCATATGTGTACATTTTTGATTGCATCATTTTTAAATTACAGTGAAAATCATTTATAACGACACTGGCTATAATGTACAATCGGATATAACGAACAAAATAGTCGATCTGTGGAATAACGTATAATAATAATAATAATAGCCTTTATTGTCCAACAGGATTTCCTACTTACAGGACAATATAATAGAAGGTACAATGCAAAAAAACCTGAGTATAACAAGAAAAAAAAAATCAGAAAATTACAAGTATTAAGAGTAGAAACAACATTTAAGTTACATTTTATATAAATAAATCATTTAATCATTTAAATCGAATGACTTTTCTACGCAATGACACATTGTGAAGATTGGCGACCGCTGCAGAACACATGTCCTTGGTGTGGGTAGTCGGAATGATGAAGAGAATCTGGTTGATTGTTGAGGAACATTGAAGGGTATCCCGGAAAGTAATTGGGGGCAGTCAATTGTTCCGTGTACTAGCTTCCTGAGAATTGGGACGCAGGGGTGGTCTCGTCTGGTCGATAATGCTATCATGTTATGCCTTTCAAGTAGATGTTCTTGATTCGCTCCAATAGATGAATAAGTACCGTCAAGTTTGTAAGACAAAAATTTTAAAAATCGACGATGGAGGCGATCTAGTAATTCTGACTTTATTAGCAGCTTGTCGGAACAATTCAATGGATGTGAGACCGAACCATTGACGTAGGTCCACTTTGCCTTGTAGTATCAGCTGTAGGATTCGGTATTTGCTATTTCTCATAATGTGACCGAAGTATTGAAGCTTCCGCTGTTTAACTGTTACTGATACTTCCTTTAGCTTTTTCATTCTTCTGAGCACTTCCTCGTTGGTTATGTGCTGTGCGTATGATATTCGTAAGATACGGCGGTAAATCCAACTTACTTGATACTCGCTTTTGTATCAAGTAAATTATAATTATTAGTATAATGACTAATTAATTAGTATAATGACTTTACAGCATCAGTATTTCGAAATTCACGAACGTTTCTCAGTATAAAACCTAATGATCTAGAGGCTGCGGAACGATTAGCTTCAATATGGGTAGTGAAAGTGAGTTTCTTGTCAAAAGTAACTCCTAGGTCTTTGAAGCAGTCAACGACCGACAGATAATGACCTGAAATATGGTAAGTTCTTGTGAGAGCATTGCGGCTCCGACTGTAGTTTATAACGCTGCATTTGTTTACGGTGAGTTTTCAATTTATACGGGAGCACCAGTTAGATATGATATTTAGACTCGATTGCAACATATCGACATCGTTCTGACATTGGATCCTCTGGTAAATTTTGAGGTCGTCGGCGTATGCTAACACAGGGCAGGTGAGCATCCCCAGCAAATCATTAATAAAAATGCTGAAGAGAAGGGGGCCAAGACTGGAGCCCTGTGGGACACCAATCGACGGTGAGAATTCAAAAGATTTAAAACCGTTGTAGTACACATAGCAAGAATCTGTTGCGTAGGTAGGATTGTATAAATTGAGTAACCGCTGGCACAGCCCCAAATGACCCAATTTTCTCTAACAGCAGTTTGTGATTGATAGAATCAAACGCTCGGGAGAAGTCGGTGTATATGACATCAACTTAGCCTCGCACATCTAAAGCTTCAGAAAGGGACTGCGATATAGTAGCAAGATTTGTTAGTGTCGACCGTCCTGGCATGAATCCGTGTTGATAGGGCGAGATGTAGGATCGCACGTTGTTAAAAATGTTATTATAAACACTGTTTCAAACAGGGCTGTGGAGTCGGAGTTGGAGTCGGAGTCGTGGAGTCGGAGTTTAGGTATTTTGGTCGGAGTCGGAGTCGCGGAGTCGAAAATTAGTTACGACTCCGACTCCGGACAAATCGAAATAAAAAGTACAAGATGGATGAAAATTGAGCGTAACACTTCAGGTAACGCTATTCGTTAATCGTAATTTAAAAATGCTGTACCTATAGCTTCTTATTAAGTGTCGATAGGCATTTAAATTCTAAATATATGATTAAAAATAAGTATTTTTTAATATATTTTGTGTAAAATTATTGGTTTTACATATAATAATAAATTATGTCTAATTTGTAACGTTTAGAAATAATATAGTGTTACTGGGCTTATTGAATTAACACGATTATTAGTGAATTTTTAAATAATTAATTTTGATAATTTTCTTCGACTGTTACATTTTTTTTATAGAGTGTCTTCTCTTTGTATAAAGAGCCGGTCGGTGAGTGATAGTGGCTTAACGAATCATTATTAATATCGTAGAATTTTAAAATTATCAATTATGATCACGTTAATCCTTAAAAAAAATACATGTTAATTTTGCATTTGAACTTCTTGTACATACATGTGGTTTTTAATAGTACCCTTTAATCCTTATGATTTCCTAATCACCGGAGTCGGAGTCGGACGTTGAAGCTGGAGTCGTTTTATCTTAAATTGAGGAGTCGGAGTCGGATACTGTATCCACCGACTCCACAGCCCTGGTTTCAAATACCTTGGCGAAGTTCGATAGGATTGCGATGGGACGATAATTGCTTATTTGCTAGGCGTTGCCTTTCTTAAAGATTGGGCATAATAGTGTGCGTTTCCAACGGTTGGGAAATTCACTTTTAGGTATTGAAAGATTAATAATTGATGTTAGAGGTTCTGCAATCTTTCAGTAGAAAACTTGGAACTTTGTCATCACCCGCTGTGAGTTTGTTTGGAAGGGATGCCATAATGGATACAAGCTATGCTTCATCTACTTTAGGAATTGTGAAAGGAGAACAGTTAGAATAAATGGTGTCAACAGTCCGAGATGCATTACTGCAAAAAAGTTGTTTAAAGGTATCCGCGAAACTATTTACTATATCTTTAGGTGTTGAAAATTCACGATTTTCATCATATAGCTTGCCATACAATGTAACAGTAGAAAATGTTAGGATTTTTATTATATTTTGGTAACTTATACATAATCAGCCCGAATCTGTAAACGAAATGTTAAATTTAACGTACATGTTATTCCTTAACATCACAGTTCAAGCGTGTTCAGTACTTGATATGTATACTTAGATTGTGATGGTAATTAATAGTCATCATATGTATTTATCGCGCTCCCAGTGGTGATTTTAATGACTTTTTAAATGTATTTGAGAATATCCTTCATAAACTAATCATATTGGAAAAATCCAATGTTATTATTGGGAGTGACTTTAATGTGGATTTAATGAAAACAGAGGAATATAAAACTGTTATGTTTAGAAACTTGGTAGCGTCCTATAATTTGCAATTTACTATCAATACGGAAACACAAATAACAAATAAAAGTAAGTCCTGCATTGATAATATTTTAACTAACACGAAATACGTAAAATCAGAAACAATTAACACTAACCTGTCGGACCATCAAGGACAAAAACTATCATTTTGGGGTTGTATAAAGAAAGATACAAAGTCTATAACAACTAGAATTATTAATACAAAAACACTTAACAGAATGAATACCGACTTAGACAATATAAATTGGGGTAACTTGCTTCTCCATTGTAATGATTGCGAAACGTTTTTTAATCTGTTTTATAATTCATTTTTAGAACTATATAACAAGAATTGTCCCGTTAAAACAAAAATAATCAACAATTTTAAAACAAGGAAATCGTGGTTTACAGTTGACCTAAAACGAAAAAAAAAGAAATTGAATTCTATTATCAGCTATATCTTCGTACAAACAGCTCAGATATTTACAATAAATATAAATTAGTGAAAAAACAATATAAAATATCACTACAAGAACAAATTAGAAATCATAACTCAATCCTCATCACAAATTCACATAATAAATCCAAAGAATTATGGAATATAATCAAGTATAAACATCAAGGAGATACTAACCACAGGAATCAATCTATAGGATTTGTTTAAGATGGAAACACAAAAATAGAGGATCCACAGGGTATAGCTGATAAAATGAATGAATATTTCAGTACAGCCGGAAATACAATAAACACACTTCCATCCCACGAACCATGTTCTGAAAGTAAAGTAACAAGTTCGATATTTCTTTATCCAGCTTCAAAAAATGAGATTCGTAATATAATAGAAAATATAAAACCAACATACTCTAAAGATATTGATGATATGTCCTCAATTCTCATTAAACATACGGCGCCTTTTATAATAGAACCCTTAACAGAATCAATTAACATGTCCTTGTCTGAAGGTGTATTTCCTTCTATACTAAAAACAGGACGTATAACACCTGTTCATAAAAAAGGGGATACGCACAATATAGGTAATTACAGACCTATATCAATACTACCTATATTCTCAAAAATATTTGAAAGGGTGATTTATAATAGAATAATACTTTACATTAATAACCATAATGTATTGTGCAAACAACAATATGGCTTTAGGGAAGGTCTCACAACAAGTCATGCCATATATAATTTCCTAGAATTCATACTCAGTAACCTAGATAATAATACAAAGGTGTATTCCATCTATTTAGACTTAACAAAAGCTTTCGATTGCGTACCACATCTATTATTGCCAGATAAAATATCAAGCTATGGTTTGCGAGGGAACTGTTATCAACTCATATCATCGTATTTACACAATAGGAAACATATAACATCTGTAAATATAAATGATAGGCAATATAAGTCAAGTTGGTGTGCCTCAAGGAAGCATTTTGGGTCCGCTTTTATTTCTATTATTTATTAACGATATGCCCTCGATGATAAATGCTCACATCACAATGTTCGCTGATGACACGACTTTATGCTTAAAAGATAAATCCTTAAATGAGCTAAATATAGCAGCAGAAGACATTTTAGGACAACTAAGTGCATGGCTCGAGTCTAACAATTTAATGGCAAACACATCAAAGACGTATGTCATGAACATTAAAGCGCCAATGGGCGCAACAAATGTGTCCTTAAATGGTGAGAAGATAAGTGAAACCAAAAACGTCAAGTTCTTAGGAATAGAGATACAAAATGACATGAAATGGGACACCCATATAAATAAAATCTGCTCAATAATCTCAAAATATGCGTATCTAATATATTCAACTAGAAGCGACATTAACCAAGAAGCTGCCAGGTTGGTATACATGGCATATTGTCAATCACGGTTTTGGGGTTGTACTACACAGACGAATGTTCTAAGAGTGTTTGTAATGCAAAAACGGCTAATTCGGGCAATGTGCAATAAGAAGCCAAATACAAGCTGCCGCGAGTTGTTTAAGACACTCAAGATAATGCACTGATCAGCCTGTATATATTCGAATCTATTAAATTTATAACAAATAATATACATCTATTTAATATAAATCAAAATACACACTCATACAATGTCAGAAACCAAAATATTACAATTCCGAAGCACAAACATACCTATGTAGAACATTCCTGTGTAGTACAACCTATCAAACTATACAATAACTTACCTCGTTGCCTCAAAGTACTGCCTACCAAAAACCTAATAAAACAGCTAAAACTCATTATACTCGAACAGAGCTTCTATACAATAGATGAATATATTAGATACTGCAGTGACAATGCATAGATACTGGTGGTTTCATCGCTTACCATTCTTGCATTCTGTGTTATGTCTCTATTTATAAAAATATTTTAATCTGTTAGTTAGTTATAAGTTTTATTTATTTTTTACTGTATTTTATCTCTACACATATTTATTAGCTATAAGTTTTATCTATTTTAGAACTTGTGAGTGTTACTATATCTTAGATCTACAAATATTTTAATCTGTTCACCTAGTTATAAGTTTATTTTTTGTGAAGCATGTGTTATTATTTATAACTACATTACTTTCATTCTGTATTTACATTACTATTATTGTACGTCTTATATTATGCTATTATTAAGTTAATTGGCTCAACACCACTGTCGACTCACCCATGAATGTAAAAATTCTTCTTGGAAATAAATGAATTATTATTATAATTATTATTATTATAATAACCAGAGCTGGGCAGGATTCAACTGCATTCCAGCGACGGCTCGCAGCCTAACTTCAGGGTAGGCCCGAGACTCAAGGTAATATTTATCCGTTATTGAAAGGTTAGTTTGTTGTGCAATTCCTTGTATTTATAAAGCGCGATCCTAACCTCAAATTTTGTGTGCCTTGGCGTTGTGACTGACCCTGAAGTTAGACTGCGAGTCGTCGCTGCAGGATTCGTGATCCGGATTTGTTACATTTTTTTAAGAGGATTCGTATTCGAATCCAAATGTGGGTGATTCAAATCTTTATAAAAGGATTCAAATATTTATAAAATGATTCGAATATTTATAAAAGAATTTGAACATTTATAAAAGGATTCGAATACTTACAAACGGATTTAAATCGTCAAAAAATAATTCGAATTAGTTGTGAGGATTAACACGGAAAATGTCTTTTGTGTGTTTTTAAATTTCTCGTTAAATCAGTGTTTTATACGGGTGGCACATGAAGTAAAATTTCGAGTTTAGAAAAGCCCAGAAAATTTGTCTCGGGTCGCTGCGCGACCCTCGACAAATTTTCACGGGGCTTTTCTAAACTCGAAATTTTACTTCATGCTTAGTCTGGGACTGGAAAACACTTGTTCGAAACTTCAAACTAAATGCTTTGATAAGAACATTAAATGACAGAAAATGTTTTTAAAGATAATAATCTAGTTTCTAAAATTTTGTTTAATACCAAAAACTACACCAAAACATCTAAAAAACGAACAAAACGAAGAAATACATGATTCCTTGGAAATGGCAAATGAATTTAATGACTATTTTGCAAATATTGGTAAAACTATGGTACAAAAAATTATTACAAATGGGAAGGATTACGAACACAATATTACAAAAAATGCACAATCATTGTTTTTAAATCCAGTTTTAGAAACTGACATAATTGATACAATCAAATCTATGAAAAATAGTAAGAGCACCGGCCTAGATGACATAAATGGTGAATTACTCAAACACATTTCCAATGAAATAGCAAACCCATTATCCTCACTACAAAATAGATGTATCGAACTTGGCGTATACCCAAAATCGTTAAAACACGCAGTTATAACTCCAGTTCACAAGAACGGTAGTAAAGAACTTGCAAAACATTACAGACCAATTGCTTTTACGCCGTGTATATCAAAGATATATGAAAAACTGATAAAAAAACAATTAAGTGCTTTCTTAAAAAAATGCAACATACTCGCTTCAAATCAGTTCGGGTTCCGTGAAGGATGCGGTACGGAGGATGCCTTGGTTCACTTTATCACCACAGTATATGACGCAATGGATAAAGGAAAACCATCCATGGCCATAGCACTAGACTTGTCGAAGGCGTTCGATACCCTGTCTCACGACATACTATACAAGAAACTAGAGCTATATGGGATACGTGGAAAGCCACTGGAACTAATCAAGTCATATCTGCATAAGAGAATGCAATATGTCAAAATCAATAATATTATCAGCGAAGCCAAGGAAGTAAGTATGGGTGCCCCACAAGGCAGTGTGCCGGGTCCCCTCCTTTTTATTATACACTTGCGTGCATAGAAATCGGCCCACTATTAACTTTTGACTTTAACTAGTTTTTTTTAGAAACTATTCATCAGATCAAAAAAAAATATGCTGCTTGAAAGACAATTTAATATGCTTTAATATGAGAAATTTATTAAATTGTATGTTGGCTTAACATAGTGAAATTAATACATGAAACAAATTAACTTTTTTTATTGCAAAAATTAATATTGTTATTAACACTTATCTAAATTAACACTTAATTTTTAATAATGGGTATGACCCCCTCTTGCACTAATAACATCTCTCATACGATTGGGCATAGATCGAATCAAGTTCGCTATTGTTTCTTGTGGGATGTTAAGCCACTCTGCTTCTACTGCAACAATAAGCTCTGGGATCGAAGTTGGGGCAAGAAGTCTAGCTCGAATTCTTCGTTTTAGCTCATCTCATAAATGTTTAATCGGGTTTAGGTCGGGACTGCATGATGGCCACTCCATAACCCGAAAACCGACTTCTGAAATGTAATCTTTCACGATTGCTGCGGTGTGCGGCCTCGCATTATCATGCATAAAAAGGATTTCGTCTCCAATGTAGTCGACATAAGGTACCACATGGACTGCTAAAATCTCCTCGATGTACCTAGCACCCGTTAAACCTCCTCTCTCGTGACCACGGTCGCCCCTGCGGATGAAAGCAGGGTCAGTTCGTGCTTCCATAGAAATTGCACCCCAGATCATGCAGGAACCACCTCCATAAGCAATTCGTTCTTCAATGCAGCATTCTGCAAAGCGCTCTCTTGGTCTCCGGTACACTTTTTTTCTTCGGTCGCTACCATAGAGGCATATCCTAGTCTCATCTGAGAACAGAACAGATCCCCACTGTTCCACTGTCCAATTCAGATGATCCCGTGCAAAATGCAGGCGTGCTTGACGATGAGCTGGGGTAAGTTTTGGACAAATCGCAGGTGTTTTAGGGGTCAGGTTACTTTCCTGCAGTCTTCGTCTTACTGTCCACTGACTAATAGCCACTCCTCGCGTTTCACGGAGCTGTTGTTGCACTTGCACCGCATAGGGGTGACGATTTCTTAATGTTGTTGACACAATAAAGCGGTCATCACGAGCCGTTGTAAATCGCTCTCTGCCTGTATCGTTGAGTCACTCTTCGAGCCGCTGCGCGTGTCATATTGAGTTGTTGAACAACTGCTCGCTGGCTAAGTCCATTGTCGATTAAGGCAATTACTTGGGCGGCTTTTTCCGGTGCAGTAAGCATTTCACTAACACTTGAAAACTAATCAAATTATGAAAAACGAATATTGTCCAAATTTCAATTGCAAAGGCAATAATTTCAATCTTTCACAAGTTTGTTATTCTCGTTATAATCACCACATAAATACGTTTCATTTTTTTTACCGGTTGAAACGATAAGCACTCTTGATAAATTTTAACTAATATTAAAGCAAATTAAATTGTCTTTCAAGCAGCATATTTTTTTTTGATCTGATGAATAGTTTCTAAAAAAAAACTAGTTAAAGTCAAAAGTTAACAGTGGGCCGATTTCTATGCACGCAAGTTTATATACCAACGACTTAATAAAAAGTGACGATAAGGAAAATATACATATAACATCCTACGCAGACGACACAATGATCCATGTAGTAGCGAGCACTTGGAATGAAGTGTACAATAAGGCAACGGAAACCATAAACAAATTAAAAAAAGTCTATGATCACAATTTACTTAGCTTAAATTTAGAAAAAACCAAATGCATCTCCTTCACCTCATACAAGAATACATTACCTAGTTTTAACGAAATCATAATTCATAAACCGCAGTGTGAAAAAAACTGTAATTGCTCACGAATTAACAGAGTACAAACAATTGATTATCTGGGGATACGAATTGACCAACACTTAAGATGGGATTCCCAAACGGCACATGTCACTAAAAAAATAAGAAGCTTCGTTTACTTATTTAATACAATAAAAAACGTGACTAGAGGGGACACACTAAAGATGGTATACTATGGGTTTGTGCAATCTACTATCACCTACGGCATATCAGTATGGGGAGGCTACTTAAAAACACATCGAGACCAAGTTGAAATAGCGCAAAAATTGATATTAAAAATTATGCTAAAAAAGCCATACAGGTACCCAAGTGCTAAAGTGTTTGAGGATTCTGGTGTTCCGGACCGAAATAAACTATATATCACTGCGATTGCAAAATACATATTTAAAAACAAAACTAACCCATCCATATTATACATGCATACACATAACTACCAGACCAGAATTGTAGAAAATAACTTTGCATATAATAAAAAAATTAAAAAGACGATAGGAAGATCAGACATATTATATGACACTGCCAAAGTCTATAATTACTTAACAAAAGAATTGAATATCAAAAACATTCATAACTACAACGAATTTAAATGCAAGTTAAAGAGACTATTGAAAGATGTTGATCCCGATGTTGCCTTAAACATTTTGGGAAGGGAAGCGTAATAGTTAGGTTAATTTTATTATTATATATTAACACAGTAAGTTAGCAAAATAATTTTGTTTTTTCATTTTTCATTTTTCATCTTATTTCTTTTTTATTTTTTCTCTTCTTGGATTTTTATATGTTATCTTATTTACTAGTTAATAAGAAAAATAATAATGAAGTCTTCTCCGTCTCTACAAGCTATTAGCTTCGAGACAAGGAAACTACTAAATTACAATACTTTGGAATAAGCGTTTATTTTATTTTAATTACCATACTCTGTTATATAATTGTATAAGTTATTGGGAAAATAAATGTTTATGAATAAAAAAAAAAAAAAAATATTTGAAGTAAAACTGACATGGTAGCCACAATCTGAAATGTAACATTTTTCCCACATTTCCCTGATTCTTTTTTCCCTGGTCTTTTAATATAACTTTCTTCTGTGGGAAACCCCAATTTTGTTAAATTGTTTACATTGTTTTTATCAATATTTAAGTTAATTTTATCAATTTTTACGTGTTTTGTAATTTGCCTGCTGATTTTGACAAATTTAATAATATCATATGACTTTTTTTGTTAGCGTTTTGGTCAATTTGAATATAATTCCATGACTTTTCTCTGACTTTCCCAGTTTTAATCATATTCAGAGAATTTTTTATTCACGTAATTTTCAGGCATTCGTCGATTTTATAATAGATTTCAATTTGAAGCTTTAAACGAGTGTTTTCCACTCCCAGGCTAAGCATGAAGTAAAATTTCGAGTTTAGAAAAGCCCCGTGAAAATTTGTCGAGGGTCGCGCAGCGACCCGAGACAAATTTTCTGGGCTTTTCTAAACTCGAAATTTTACTTCATGCGCCACGCGTATAAAACAAAGATATTGTGAATTTATGTATATTTGAACCTCACTTGAAATCAGTATTTTATACGCGTGGCGCATGAAGTAAAATTTCGAGTTTAGAAAAGCCCAGAAAATTTGTCTCGGGTCGCTGCGCGACCCTCGACAAATTTTCACGGGGCTTTTCTAAACTCGAAATTTTACTTCATGCTTAGTCTGGGAGTGGAAAACACTTGTTAGAAACTTCAAACTGAATGCTTTGATAAGAACATTATGACAGAAACTGTTTTTAAAGATAATAATCTAGTTTTTAAAATTTTCTTTAATATTATTTGAAGTAAAACTGGTCTTGCGTAAGAAGGACGATAAGCTGATTGGCCTATAGAGCGAAGCGAGCCTACCAAAGTCCTGGAGCTACCTCAATTAAGCGAAGCGAGCAGTAACCGGGTTAGTATGCGAGCGAAGCGAGCAGTAACCGGGCCTAGCAACAGCAGCACGAGGCGATAGCCGAGTGCTGCTCTACATCGACCCAACAACAGCAGCACGAAGCGATAGCCGAGTGCTGCTCCATATCGACCACACAATAGTAAAAAAATCCAATCTATGGAAATTTTGACTTTTTAGTGATTTTTTAAATATCGAATCAAGCAACGAGACATTTAAAAAAATCACCGCTTCGTTTCTGTTTATCGTGGAACGTTGAACGTTTGCAAAACTATAGTCCACTATGGACCCTTTAATCGGTGCGAGTTTCGTTTGTTCATCTCATCATCGAACCGAGATATGATTTTTTTTCAATATTTATTATGCAATTCGCATTTCACTGAAAAATTTCGATTTTTTATAGTGCGTATTTTTCCAACACATGAGGTTTTTGTATCTTTGCGCTCTCTCCCACTCATTGAAAATTTCGATCACAGGGGTACATATGGAAATTTTTTTTGGTAAAAATCATATCTTTTAATTCATACCAAAAAACGTTCCTCTTTGTTTTTCACGCGTGCGCTTTTGTTTTTTTATTAATTTTTGGCGAATGCGGCACCACCCAACGATTGTATAATATTATTTTAAATTCCATCGTGTGCAGAATTTAATGCGACAAATCACCGTTCTTTTCCGAGTTCGATCCGATTATTAAAAGTATTTTTTTTTTAATTTTAAAGTTTAATGTGCATATACAGGGTGGTCTAAAACCATGATTTTCTTCATTTTTTTTTTGACCTACTTAAAATGCTCCAAAATGATATTTTAAACGCAGGATGGTATGGTTTGACCTCGCAGTGCTCAGCAAATTATTTTCGATTCAGAAAATGGCCGTTTTCACGAGATTTCAACAAATGTTCGGTCCAAAAATTGCGCTAGAGACAATTTGTTTTCATGGAAATTAAGGAATAACCACCCACTCAGTGTGCGAGCGAAGCGAGCACCCTAGCGAGCGAAGCGAGCAAGGCAAGCGAGCGAAGCGAGCGGCTGGAGCGAAGCGACCATCTCTTCCAACCTTTTCACGGACCTTTACATCCATCCACTCCATAACCACTACACAACAACGATCTATCTTGCAACCACCACCATTCGGCTTATGCATCATTTCCTCTCCCCCTCCCTTTCCCCTTGCTACTATTATACATATATTTTTCTTCAACATCATTTATTTTTCTTGGCATTATGCCGAGCTATTTATTATACTTTTCTCTTGATTCGGCCCTCGGTTCCCCGGTTGGTAAATCGGGCTAAATGCTAGTGCTCTTTGTAATACATTTCTAAATTGGTTTGGCGGTGGTAAGTGTCGTTCAGGAAATCGTTCTTCATAAATTCTTACAGCTTCCGCGGAATTACACCAAGTTTCACCCTAAATAAGAAACATGTCTGCCAATTCAATGTTTGAATAAACGTATCGCGCCATGTTACAAAATGTAGATGTTTCATGGAATAAGTTTCACCATAGACTAAACAGCAAACTATTTTTATGTTTAAAAATCATCCACCCTCGCCGCTCTTATCTAAACATTTCAATAAGAGTGGAGATAAAGTGAAGTGTGAACCTAATAAGGAAATATTCGGAATTTAGTCAGCAATGGGTACTTATGAAAACGATAACATAGACATAATTCTTCACAATCTGACCCACTTTTCTCTGGATGGTGTAATTCGATATCCAAATCGTTTAAAAACTACCAGTCTATGTGGAATCTCTCTTAAAATACGCAATGTGCGCGTATACCAGATACCACAAACATGCCTATTATTATTAATTATTTTTAATAATTATTTGTGAGCTATCTACTAAAGGTAAGGTAATTTAAAATGCAGGTATTGTTTATTTAAACGCTGCTCCTTATGTGGTAGAGAGCCTGTACAGTAGTTCGTTTACACGCTGTATAATGCATGTTGTGTTATACAGAGAGTTTGAAGTAACACCGAACATGCCAGATTTGTTCTAGGACGCAACAAAGCATTGGGTGCGATGTGATTGGCTACGATTTTCAATGGTAATATAGTCAACCCAATTTACATTCTTCTGGGTGCGATTTCATTGGTTACGATTTTCAGTAGTTTTAATGCAAATTAGGACTAATGTTAATAGGGTACTTGTTGAGTGGCTTATTTTCCCTGCTTTGGGTATGAACACTACATTTGTCTCTTTCCATCTCTGAGAGATGTACGATAGAGTTAGGCAGGCTTTAAATATTACTTCCAACCAGGGATTTATAATATCTGAGGCTATCTGTAATTCGGCAGGAATGATCCCGTCAGGGCCTGCAGCTTTAAAAGACTTAAAGCTTTTCACACTCCAGGCCAATTTGTGTTCACTCAAGATATCATGTATAGGTCAGCTTCTCCTGGGTGCCGGGCGACCCCCATTCCCGCCAGAGTCGATGGAAAAGTGGGTATCCATCAGCGCCATTAGGGTTTCCTCGCATGAAGCGGTCCAGTCACCGCCCTGCTTCATGAGAAAACCCGGGATAGCTGGGTTTCCCGATAGTATCTTTCTAAGCCGACTGGCCTCGGAGGTTTCCTCAGTTTTGTTGCAAAAGGTTCTCCAAGAGGCCCTCTTTGCCTGTATATAAGCCTTCTTCAAGGCTCTTAGGCTGTCCTTATACAGAGACTATTCGCTGGTTTGTTTTGCCCTGTTGAACAGCCTATTGCATTCCTTTCTTAAGGAGGAAATCTCCTGGTTCCACCATGGAAGCTTCTTTTTGCCTCGATACACTTTACCAGGACAAGCAGCTCCCGTTGCCTTATTGCAGGCCTCTGTGAGGGTAGTTACCATCCAATTCCCCCTCAGTGTTGGGTCTACGTGGTGTATCTCTAGGCAGAGCCCTAATAACGGTCCTATAAGAGTCCCAGTCCGTTAGTCCCTGTATAAAAGCCTTCTTCAAGGCTCTTAGGCTGTCCTTATACAGAGACCATTCGCTGGTTTGTTTTGCCCTGTTGAACAGCCTATTGCATTCCTTTCTTAAGGAGGAAAGCTCCTGGTTCCACCATGGAAGCTTCTTTTTGCCTCGATACACTTTACCAGGACAAGCAGCTCCCGTTGCCTTATTGCAGGCCTTTGTGAGGGTAGTTACCATCCAATTCCCCCTCAGTGTTGGGTCTACGTGGTGTATCTCTAGGCAGAGCCCTAATAACGGTCCTATAAGAGTCCCAGTCCGTTAGTCCCTGTATAAAAGCCTTCTTCAAGGCTCTTAGGCTGTCCTTATACAGAGACCATTCGCTGGTTTGTTTTGCCCTGTTGAACAGCCTATTGCATTCCTTTCTTAAGGAGGAAATCTCCTGGTTCCACCATGGAAGCTTCTTTTTGCCTCGGTACACTTTACCAGGACAAGCAGCTCCCGTTGCCTTATTGCAGGCCTCTGTGAGGGTAGTTACCATCCAATTCCCCCTCAGTGTTGGGTCTACGTGGTGTATCGCTAGGCAGAGCCCTAATAACGGTCCTATAAGAGTCCCAGTCCGTTAGTCTTTTGTTGGTAATTATAGGATTCACTGAAATGTGCATATCCACCAAGTGTTAGATTGCGAAATTGATTGTTTTTTGACATTAATAGGAATTTGTGAGTTTAGTAAACATTTTCTTCGGGAATTTAATTATAAAAATGTCGATTAACGAATGAAAATGTTAGATTTTTAAAGAATCTAACATTTTCATTCGTTAATCGACATTTTTATAATTAAATTCCCGAAGAAAATGTTTACTAAACATATTCAGAGATATTCTTAAAATCAAACAAATTCTTTTCACCGTGATTTTGTTTTACACTTCACATTTTTTAAACCATGAACAGGTCAATATTTGTTTTATATCTGAATTTGGGCTCTTGTACTGTGCGTAATTTTTGAGTTTAAAAAACAATTAACACCTAAAATTAAAGCTTCATATATTATTAATTACAAGCATTTTATTATAAAAGTTAAAAAACATATCTTTACAAAAATATATTTAATACTTGATTAATTCTTATTGTAGATTCCGTAAAGAATCTTGGCACATTTAATGTTCTTAAATATATTTTGGAATTAAATAAGCTTCCATTTAAATTTTTATGATTTATTTAGCTTGAAACGCTCAAAATTGAAAGTTTATTTTTAGAATCAGTTGATTTCAGTAATTAAAATAATTTTTACAATTCTGTATTTCAATTGATTTATAAAAAAATCAACAAAATGTTTCGTTGTGAGTTACGTGAAGATGATTTTAATAAAATAAAACACGTTAGTAATCCTTTTTCTTCACCAGTGAAGAAAAAGGATTACTAACGTGTTTTATTTTATTAAAAAAATCAACGTTTAGAGTTTGTAACTATGATAGTACAATGTTTAAGTTTTATGAGCTCGGTATTTAAAATGCAAAATTTACTTAATAAGCACAAAGCGCATGCGCATAAAATTCATTTTATCCGTGTTACTGAAATACCGTAATTTATAGTAAATTATCAGTGGTAATTACCGCCTTAAATTGCCGCCTTAAATTGCCGCATCACTATGTATACTTTTATTATTAAAGCAAGTTAAAACAGTTATTTTTGTTTATTTGAATGTGTTAAAGTTACGTCTTTAACTTTGCTAGCGCATTAACAAAATATTAGTAATCCACAATCTGAAATGTAACATTTTTCCCACATTTCCCTGATTCTTTTTTTCCCTGGTCTTTTAATATAACTTTCTTCTGTGGGAAACCCCAATTTTGTTAAATTGTTTTTGTCAATATTTAAGTTAATTTTATCAATTTTTACGTATTTTGTAATTTGCCTGCTGATTTTGACAAATTTAATAATATCATATGGCTTTTTTTGTTAGCGTTTTGGTCAATTTGAATATAATTCCATGACTTTTCTCTGACTTTCCCAGTTTTAATCATATTCAGAGAATTTTTTATTCACGTAATTTTCAAGCATTCGTTGATTTTATAACAGATTTCAATTTGAAGCTTTAAACGAGTGTTTTCCACTCCCAGACTAAGCATGAAGTAAAATTTCGAGTTTAGAAAAGCCCCGTGAAAATTTGTCGAGGGTCGCGCAGCGACCCGAGACAAATTTTCTGGGCTTTTCTAAACTCGAAATTTTACTTCATGCGCCACGCGTATAAAACAAAGATATTGTGAATATATGTATATTTGAACCTCACTTGAAATCAGTATTTTATACGCGTGGCGCATGAAGTAAAATTTCGAGTTTAGAAAAGCCCAGAAAATTTGTCTCGGGTCGCTGCGCGACCCTCGACAAATTTTCACGGGGCTTTTCTAAACTCGAAATTTTACTTCATGCTTAGTCTGGGAGTGGAAAACACTTGTTCGAAACTTCAAACTGAATGCTTTGATAAGAACATTAAATGACAGAAAATGTTTTTAAAGATAATAATCTAGTTTTTAAAATTTTCTTTAATATTATTTGAAGTAAAACTGGCATGGTAGCCACAATCTGAAATGTAACATTTTTCCCACATTTCCCTGATTCTTTTCTCCCTGGTCTTTCAATATAACTTTCTTCTGTGGGAAACTCCCATTTTGGTTAAATGTTTTCATTCTTTTTGTCAATATTTAAGTTAATTTTATAAATGTTTACGTGTTTTGTAATTTGCCTGCTGATTTTGACAAATTTAATAATATCATATGGCTTTTTTTGTTAGCGTTTTGGTCAATTTGAATATAATTCCATGACTTTTCTCTGACTTTCCCAGTTTTAATCATATTCAGAGAATTTTTTATTCGCGTAATTTTCAGGCATTCGTCGATTTTATAATAGATTTCAATTTGAAGCTTTAAACGAGTGTTTTCCACTCCCAGACTAAGCATGAAGTAAAATTTCGAGTTTAGAAAAGCCCCGTGAAAATTTGTCTCGGGTCGCGCAGCGACCCGAGACAAATTTTCGGGCTTTTCTAAACTCGAAATTTTACTTCATGCGCCACGCGTACAAAACACTGATTTGAAGTGAAGTTCAGAAACACGCAAATACAATCAGAGTAACTAGAAATCAGATAATTAGTCTGATATCAACGACGTTCAGTGTTAATAATAAATAATTAGATTTTGAATATTTTTGTTAAAACAACTGGTAATATTAATGGTTGCAAAAAAAAAATCAAAATTATTCTTAAAGGATTTGTATTTGTGATTCGGAAAAAACAGGATTCGAATCTTTGATTCGAATTATATTTATCTCTTACGAATCCTTTATTCGAGTATTCGTGATTCGAATCATATTAGGTGATTCGGATTCGAATCCTTTTTACGAGGATTCGTCCCAGCTCTGTTGATAACCAGCGACGGCTCGCAACCTAACTTCAGGGTAGGCCACAGCGCCAAGGCACACAAAATTTGAGGTTGGGATCGCGCTTTATAAATACAAGGAATTGCACAGCAAAGTCACCATTCAATAACGGATACATATTACCTTGGGCCTCTAGCGTACGCGAAAGTTAGGCTGCGAGCCGTCGTTGTTAATAACGTAACGAGTACGGGGTATTGTGGGGGAGTGGTTCAAATCTTATCTAGAAAATCGCTCACAAACGGTAAAACTAAGTAGTAGTAGCCATGAAACCATCTCTGATATGTTGGAGACTAACATAGGTGTCCCGCAGGGGAGTATTCTGGATCCACTGCTATTTATTATATACTTAAACGACATATCCCACATTACCAACGATAACTGTAACCTCACCTGTTATGCAGACGACAGCAACCTTCTGCTACTTGGAAAAACATATCACCAATTGACTGATATAGGCAATTGTGTTATGGAGAAACTTAATGAGTGGTTTGTCAACAATAAATTAATTCTTAATACAGAAAAGACAAGCGTAATTCATTTTAAAACAAATCAATCTATAACAACTCCTTACAACATCATACTAAACAACACACCCTTTGAATTCACAAACACGGCGAAATTTCTTGGAATCACGATCGATGAAACTCTCAGCTATAAAAAGTATACTAATAATCTTGCCTCTAAACTTTACAAAAGTTGTTACGGATTAAAAATACTAACAAAAAACACGAACAAGGCGATATCTAAAACATTTAATTTTGCGAACTTTTACTCACATTTAAAATATGGAATCATATTTTGGGGTAGCAGTATTCATAATGATATTATCTTTAAAGCTCAAAAGCGTGCCATACGAACAATTTGTAAAATAAGATAGCGTGACAGCTGTAAAGGTATTTTCAAAAATATTGGAATACTGACTACACCTGCTATTTACATATATGAATGCATAAAATTTATAACCAAAAATAAACATTTATTTTCAAAAATATTGGAATACTGACTACACCTGCTATTTACATATATGAATGCATAAAATTTATAACCAAAAATAAACATTTATTTTCAAAATATGCGTTAAACAGTCGTCACAATACAAGGCACGGTGATGCATATGTGTACCCATCACACCGGCTAACAATGTTAGAAAGAGGTCCCCTATACAACTGTATCAAATTTTATAACCATCTACCAGAATACATAAAAAAGAAAATAATTATAACAATGTCAAAAGAATGTCGTGTGAGTTACTATGCACGTTGGACGTGTATCTAAACAACACATGTAACATTTAATTTAAGTTTTCTCTTATTTTGACGTATTTCCATGCCTTTGTTGTATATATAAATTATTTGTATATGTAATCACTTGCACTGGAAATAAACATTATTATTATTATTATTATACGTTAAATTTAACATTTCTCGTACTGAATCGGGGGAATATGTTTTTTTTTAATTAACAGTATAACATCCTTTAAGGCGAACAGTTCGCTATATCTGATACTACTGCTTAAACTACCGGCTACAACGTACAAATATCGGCGGTTCCTTGAAGTAAGCTATAAACGATTTTGACTGTAGGTTTTTATTTGCTTAACTTAACAACTCGTTGCAATTAAGTTTTTGGCGCATTCACCAAATATCGAGTGATTTTTAATCTGGGACAACGGTAACTAGCGGGGCGACAAGCCCTCAAATGATTTTTGGAATTAATCAATATCTACATAAAGGGTTTTCCAATAAGGGCGGGTCTATGTTGGCAGTCTGTGGTGGCCATTTTGTGTTGGCGGCGTCTGTCAAATCGGATGTTTATTATTCGGTCACTGGTGCCAAATCACCATGGCAGGTTACACGATTGAGCAGCACGTCCAAATGATATAACCTTATTATCAAAATGTGTGTTTGTAAGTGCAAATGTTGCGCGCGTTGCGCCCATTTTACGCAGTGTCGAATTTGGCCACCAAACGCTGGAGAGTCCACTTTGAAGGGCCACCGCATCTACCGTAAAATTAGTGTCCCTGTATTTAAGAGAGTAGCGCAAACTGGCATTCATCTTGACGCCTTTAGCCAAATTCAAACTAAATCAAATTTACAGGACGCGCGTGTTACCGGCGTTTTACCGCAAACGCCGGAACTTTGATTTAATCAGCGTAATTTAATAATTTTTCGGGCAACATAATTTTTGATTCATTTTTTTTACAGCGGCACCCATTTGTTTTTTTTTAATTCCCTTTATTTATCAGCTTCATAAATCATAATAATTATAAAATAAGTAAAGTCCGTATTACATATATTGAAAGTTGAATTTGTATATTTTGTATATTTTAATTTTACGTTTACATAGGTTTTTTTTTCTTAGGATTAGTAGGTTTTTCCCCATGTACAAATTGCACTCGCGTTAAACGCTCAATAATCCGCACGTTACGCCCACAACGCTGTACCTGAAATTTTTCTCTAGAATTACCCCAGGTACCAGTTACGCCCCGCATTTTACGGACTGGGAATTTCTGTAATCCCTGTTTATGACGCCCGGGTATTCCAAAGACCCGGGCTATTGTTAAGGGTAATAGAGGGAAAGTACGCGCAAACACGCGAGAGGCTACAGCTGCGGAATTATTTCTATTTTTAATATGTGTGATTTAATTTAATTATAAATGACACACATATACTAGTTGGTATACCACTCATACAGGGAACATCGGCGATTAGTTGACCAAACATGGTAAAAAATCCTACCGTTGGTACGGATGCTACAACCAGAACATGCAAATATATTAAAGTTGTAAATACAATTATTTTGCAATAATTTTAATTCAATTATGTGGTTGTACATCCGTACTGGTTCCTGGCGGTAGGCAATTTAAAGAGCGCATGCGCGCGCCCTAGCGCTGAGCGAAGCGCTATCTGCGTTTACCCCCAACCCCACGGGTCAGCCAATGGGAGTAGCGCTTGTCCTACCAGCCTCTCCCCCCAACAAGTTGGAAGTTGGAGTTGATAGTTGGAAGTTGGGGTAGGGAGTTAGAAGTGGTTAGTTGGTAGCTGAAGTTGGGAGTTGGAAGTGGTTAGTTGGAAGCTGAAGTTAGGAGTTGGAAGTTGGGGTTGGTCGTGTGGAGTTTACAAATTATTTTTTCAAGTGCTATTTTTTTTTCTTTTAATTTCACGAAGCACTTCTAAGTCGTGTCTGTTTATTTCAATTTTTTACTTCAACTATTATTGAGGCCAGTTTACGCGAGTGCGACATTTTTTTTTCCCTTATTCTAATTAGTTCTTGTCTTTTCTTTCGTTCTTTTTTTTAAATATTAATTAATTCCTCTATTTGTTTTTGGTTTGTAAATAAACCACAGTTTCTTTCATGAACTAATTGATTTTTTTTGTTTACATTATTTTATCTAAACTCATTCGCTTACCCCCGTTACCTCTAAAATTGATAATAAACAAAGTGAAAGTGTTTGTGCCAATCCAGCGAAGAAATAGCCAGAGGAAAGAAGACTGCAACTCTAAGTCGTAAACTTCAGAGCAACAAAGGTCAGAAATAACTAACATTATTATTTTCAGCTTGCCGATCAAGTGAGCCAAGCCGGAGGTTAACAGTGAGCACCACCGCTTATTTTGTCAAACTTAATTTTTTTGTCTAGCGTGAGTGACCGCCTGTTACACGCGTCAATTATTATAGAATATGATTGGTTAAGTTTGAGTTTGGCGCCTAAAGGCGTGAAGTTGGATGCCAGTTTGCGGTACTCTCTTAAATACAGGGACACTAATTTTTCGAGATGCGGTGGCCCTTCAAAGTCGACTCTCCAACGTTTGGTGATCAAATTCGAAAGGACCGGTTCGGTAAACAACCAGCCAACAAACGTCAAAGGAACGCCAGCTCGGCCGAGAACATCCCCGCTGTCCGTAAAAGTGGAGGTCCAGCAGACCTGAGTCTTCGGACGATGGGTGTTTGAAGGGGACGATTGTCCAAGTCGGAGCTGTAGACCTTGAGGTAGCCTTTGTGTCCTTATCTTGGATAAAGCTAATTTACACACGGCGGGGTTGACTCAGCCCTGGTGCTTGTCACCGCTAAATGAGGAGTCGGGGGTGGCCCTTGAAAAACCTAGGCGTGCCTACTCGTCCCTTCGGTCCACACGTGGGTTGGTCTGCGGCGGGTAGTGGTTCGCAGATATGGCGGTGATACACCGGTCCTTAGACGGACGCTCGGAAGGTATACACCGGAAGGTAAAAACCTGAGCAAACCAAGTCTGTCCGTGAAAGTTTGCAGGAGAACCCGAGGCAGTCGATTCCTTGCCGTGCACAAGAACTTGGATTTTTTCAGACTTCAACTTGGCGAATTTTGAGTCGGGCATTGATCCAACTGAGCCAGAAACTCAATGACAACGCTGTTTGTTCCCTGGCTGGGCTTCGGAGCGTTTGGAAGAAGACCCCAATTTTGGCTGAAAAATTATCTTTAGCGGCGAGGGGCATTTTTGTATGAATGGCTATGTTAACAAGCAAAAGTGACGTATATGGGACGCCACCAACTTACACGAGGTTCACCAGGTGGCAATGTATCCACAAAAAGTTACTGTTTGATGCGGATTTTGGGCCAGCGGCATCATTGGTCCGTACTTCTTCAAAAACGACGTTGGTACGGCCATCACCGTCAACGGATCGACAGATCTATGAGAACCAAAATCTTTTGGCCCGAATTGAACGATTTGGACATGGACGACATATGGTTCCAGCAGGACAGCACTACGTGCCACATAGCGAACGCCACAATAGACATTCTGCATGAATGATTTGAGGGTATGGTTATCTCTCGCAGTGGTGACATGAATTGGCCACCAAGATCGTGCGATTTGACCCTACTAGACTTTTTCTTGTGGGGTTTTCCGAAGTCGCAGGTCTATGCCAATAAGCTGCAATCGACCGATGCCCTCAACGTCAACATAACCCAGGCCATCGCTCAAATTCAGCTATGTGGCAGAGTGATTGAAAATTGGACCTCTCGGATCCGTGCCACCATGCGATGCCGCGGCGGACACTTGAACAATATCATATTTCATACATAATGGTGTTACCGGCGTTTTATCGAAAACGTCGTAACTTGATTATTTTATTCACATTCGCGAAAACATCGGACTCCATTTGTTTTGCTCATTTCATTTCATAATCATTTTAATTCCAAATGACTCAAGTTCGTAACCATTCATTCGATGTTCTTTTGTATATATTTTTTTCTTGTAAATATGTAAATTAGTCCAACATTGAATTCCCCCGAACGTGACCAACAATGACGACTTGCAAACCACCCTATCATTAACCACGCGACCAGCACCGGCCGATGTTTACAACCCCGAGGAAGGTCATAAAATTCCGCACCTCCGAGGACCAGCGCCATAAAACCCACGGCGCGCTGTAGATGTTTACGACCATGAAAACAAAGCCTTTGGGAATTTCTCAAAATTTCGGAAAAACAGCGAGAACAAAGGTTTATGGTCGTAACATTGTTATCGTCGTTTTTCCCCAAACGATGATAACGAGAATTCTGTTACACCCCATAATTCAATTTTTATTATTTGCAAACTGGTAAAATCCGTGTCTCCAAGAATTGTGTTTATGGAGAGCCATAAAACCAGAAACGCCCTTTATGCCAGCTAGAAGTTTCAAGAAATGTTCAATAATCCTCAACTGGTCCTTTCTCTCAGCTACCTACAATAGGCTGTAAAAAGCTTAAATCGGTCAGCGCGAAAACACGCAGCCGATTACCTGGCCCAAAAGGCCGGGCCAACATCTGGCACGGGTATTCCAAAAAGCGTGCGATTCCGAAAAACAAAGACGCAAAGCGCACGGAATACTCGCCTAACAATAGGCTGGAAAATCCCCAGCTCTTTTCGCGGTTTATAGGAAAACCGCGAATCACACCGATAAACCAAATTCGCAACTAAATAGCTGAGAGAAAGACCTTTAATGTGATATAAATCACAACTTAAATAAGTTAACGAGGAAAACTTATATGTTTTAATTTTTGTTTAATTTAATACTTCTAGCTGTCGTGATGGGAAAATAACACTTCTCCGTAAACACTTTTCTGTACATTTTTCTGTAAATATTATGCAACGTTACTTGCGTATCAAAGAGCATGTGCGTATGTATATATATATATATATATATATATATATATATATATATATATATATTCAATTATTTTTAGAAATTAATTAATTATTAATTATTAAGTTTTAATCGACTAACCATTTTTCGCCTGAACCCGATTTTATTTATTTGTGTGCGGAATAGTTTCTCTCGCATGTTAATGCATTTGTCATGGAGAAGAATTATTCACAGCACTTATTTCATAAGTCCAGAAATTCGGGTTCCTCGACGCGCCCCTAAAGGCGCACGGGCGAAGAATGGTTAGCGCGGCCCAGAAATCGTAGTGGGGGATGCGATTTTTGGGCAAACATATATAACGGCGAGGGATGCTTTGAGAGTTCAGTTCCAAAATACTTATCTTTAAACCAACATCGAGTTACCACCAGTCTATGTGAATTAGTAAGTTTGTTTTTGTGTGCCGTTAATTTGTTTTACTATTATTTCACTTATATTTTTTTTTTTTTTATTCATTTTCTTTTTCAACTTCTATTATATTTGTTATTAATTATTCTGTTTATTGTTATTAATAAATTTTTGTTTATATTTTTACTTAAAAACAAAAATATTTTAATTAATTTTCATTAACAATTATTCCTTAAATATCAAATTTATAAGTGAGTAAAGTAAATTCGTGAGTGGTTCCTGACCGACTATCCAGTGGATATATCGGGTAAGTACGCATTTTATTATAAAGTGATTGTGTTTGATTACGAGTTAATCGGGTAATCAGGGGGGTACCGAATCAGACATAAGGCCAAACTATTTATTTTGTCTTGATCGGGAGTGTTTGACTCCAAAAGTCAAAGACCGTAATAATCCCCCGATGATAACATCTGCAGCACAAACTTCGACACGCCGGAGCAGTCGAAAACCAGAGGCCCAAAACTTTTTGGCCTCAGGTAAATATGAAAACTCCACCCTCTGCTTCTTCCACCACGTTCTCGACCAATCACCCCCAAGATACATGGCGGGGGTGAAGACAGCGGTGGTTGGGAAGATAAGAGACAGCGGAAGACAGAGGAAGGGCAGTACAGTTCGAAAACTTGATTCGGTCATCACAAGTCAGTCGAACTCCAGACATCAAGTTCAAAAACGCATTCAGGATACATGAAGTGAAGTTCGAAGTTTTATCAAGTGAAGTTTTGATCATTTGTAAGTCGTCGCGTACCTATAAGTTGTCGGTGTCATTATTCATTGAATCGTCACATCACGTTCGTTCAATTTCATTCATTTGTTCATTTCATCTATTTTTATCATCGTCCATTTTATCATTGTTTGTTTAGCTTAATCATTGTATTTCTGTATTTATTTGTTTCATTCATTACATTTTTGTTGGTCCTTTTTTTCTTGTTAATAAATTTTAAGTGTTGTTTTTTCAAAACAATAGTCATTTTAAATTCATACAAAATTCAAACAACCTTTTTTTGTATATAATAAAAATGAGTGCCTTTTGACCAAGGATATTTAGGTAAGTCAATTTATTATTATTATTTTGTGTGTGACCAATCCTGAGCCACCGGAGTTGTTACGGAGGAACGTCGTTCGTGCATAACTCATGCTCTTTATAAAAATTAGCACAACAGCAAGCGACGTCCCGCACCCCGATAACAATGGCATACATGGGCCTTTCCAATAAAAAATAATTTTGTTACACAGCTTATTTTATTCCATTTCAACATCGACCCGCCCTTATTGGACAGTCCTTTACTAACCCAAAAATAAAATTGATTCGTTCTGCGACTGAAAACACACATGTTAATAATTGTTTACGAAAAATATGAGTGTGTGTTCAGTATTCATTCATTCGACGGTTAACTGTATATGGATAACAGATGACGTTTACGTCGTCATGTTTTGTAAACATTGATTATCCTACTGAGCAAATCCATTTAAGTAATGTTTCATCAACATTATAACAGCGTTTAATGTTGCTACAATGTTGATATAGCGGTATTTGTTTATTTTTTGCTCACTGGGTTATTACATAACCTACCAGCCAAACCTCCAGCGAACGTCTGCTTCACCAACAGCACATTCATCGCTTCTAGAGGGTAAGTATGCTGCAACATCACCTCGTATACTAACGTGTACACCCCACTAGTTGGAACGTCCCTAAAAAGAACAAAAACACTGAAGTATACAAGAAAATAGGCAGTTGTGACAAGAACATAGTAGAATTAAATAGAGAGTTTGATAATAAAGAGAGCAAAATGGAAATTTTATGGTGTGGAGCAGAAGTATGAGGTGTAGTGTGAAAGGAGGTTGCACGAGTACACCTGCAATAAATACTGGGAGTAGAGAGATCAACGCCAGGGTATATAATATTGCAGGAGGATAAATGACAGTAGGTTGGTGGGTTGCAAGGTCAAGTATGAACGAAAGGTTATAAGTATGGATAGCGATAGGTTGGTAAAAGAGGTGTGGAAAGCAAGCGATAAAGAATAGAAGATTTAAAAGGTGGGAGCAAAATACACTTACGTGCAAAGAAAACGTTTCACCCATTATTGATTTCTTTAATAGCATTACTCTTGCAATACTGCGAATAAAACTTTAGGTATTTTACGATGAAACAGATCATCAGGGTATAGAAATAAACAACATATGGTACTTATCAGTTTATTTAATAAACAATAATCATCATAAATGAAATTTAAAGATATGCTGTGCATTCGACATTATGTATAAAGTATCAAAATGTCTACGTTGTTTCACTGTTTTTGCTTTTTTGTTTTGATCTTCAGTGGATGTAGGAATTGACCCATTGAATTTTGCTGTGTTCATCCTGGTTTTAAGTGCTGTAGATTGTGCAAAAGCTGTAGCTCTTTTTGGAAAATTGGCGAAGCTAGTGGTATGTGGCCAGAGTGCGTAATGTTAACCGTTCTAGCATCCAATGTCTATTTGATAGTCTATTTTATCGTAAAATACCAAACGTTTTGTTGGTAGTATTGCAAAAGTGATTTTATTATGAACTATAAAAAATAATGGGTGGGCCGATTTCTATGCACTTAAGTGTAGATGGATGAAAGAAGAAATTTGTATGAAAGAGGATAAACTGATTGAGATGAAGTTTGAAACGGGTAAAAATGTGCACATTAAAATATCCAAAAGGTTGAATTACAACAGCAGCAAGGGCTAATAAACAGCAGTACTTTTAACTTGAGGTACTAGCACTTGCAAGCAGTGTTGAGAACTGGGAGAAATCCCTTCGCGCTACGCGACCAAACCAAATGTTCAGGCTTTTCTAAACTCGAAATTTTACTTCATGCTTAACCTGGGAGTGGAAAACACTCGTTTAAAGATTCAAATTGAATTCTTTTAGAAAAACAACGAAACTATAAAGATTTATAAGATACAATTGGGATATGTATACTTAAAAGAAAAACTCCCTGTATAGTCGATTACCTAAGGAGCATTGGCGATATACCCCTATAGATCCCACGAATTCCTTTGGCCTTGTACGCGTGCTTTATGCAATCCCAGATCCCGTTCAATTTCGGCTCGTGGCGGGCCTTCCAGACTTCCTTGTTGTTCGTCTGCATCTGCAGCATCGTCTTGACCAATTCCATCGGGGAGGTGACCAGAACTTGCGCACTGCCAGCAACGCACCCTAAGCATACACATTTTTAAATTCCTTATTTGTTTATAGCCGAATGTACAAGGTGCGGCAAAAGTTCCCGCACACATTTTTTAAACCAAAATTAAGAAGTTACTGCTTCTAGGATTTTGTGTCGTTATTGCATAGCCTGCCTAGCAAACACACGTCTGCAGGCCGGCACTCGATTCCTTGCCGGTTTGACCATCCGGAGCCATCAAATCTACATCTCATACGTCACAGCGCACACTGTAGTACGTTTTGGCTGCTAAAGTATATCATTTTTACCAACGGACAAACTTGGAATGATCATTGTCTTTTCCAGGTTTATCCGTTGGTGAAAATCGATATAAAATAAATATAAAATATATACCTGCCTGACCAAAAGACGTGCGATTTCCAATTGGGATCCTTGGTATTGATTCGCTTGCCGTCGTAGTCGCCCTGTATTATGCGCATGCAGTTGCCGTAGATGCCGAAAAAGACGGCGTTCGAGGGCCCGGTCATCAACACGGGCGAGAGCATACCTTTGTAAAGTCCGCGGACGCCCTCGTGTTTGACCGTTTTCCTTATCGCGTCGATGAGGGACGTGTGGAGAATCTGCTGCCGGACCTTCACCGTGTCCCACGGATGGCCGACCGTTAGACCGGCTATACCTAAAATCAAATAAGTTCTCTAATCTTGAGTTTGAAGTGACTTTAGTATAGGAACTGTCGTCTTAAACTCAAGTTCAACGTTTTTAGTGCAACTATTATTATTCAATGGTATTGGTATTTATTTCAGTGCGATAGTATCATTAAATGACTATTGTAATATTTTGACTGTAAGTTACTTAGCTAACTGTTTTTTCACTATAATGGCATTTTGACTTGAAGTCTTTCGATCGACTGTGAATTGTCTTTAGACGTCTGACATAACAAAAGAACGACTGCTTAATCTTTGATATAAGTTTATCAAAATTGACATTCTGTTTTAACGTCACAGAACTTTCTCCATCAATAAAACAACAATCGATCAAACAATTATCAATTATTTTCCACTCCCAGACTAAGCATGAAGTAAAATTTTGAGTTTAGAAAAGCCCCGCGTAGAAAATTTGTCAAGGGTCGCGCAGCGACCCGAGACAAATTTTCACGGGGCTTTTCTAAACTTGAAATTTTACTTCATGCGCCACGCGTACAAAACAGTAATATATTGTGATATTTTTACATTAAACACCTTTTGTCAATATTTGATATTTCGATAAATAAACAAATGATTATTGTTTTGAATAAAAAAATAATTTGTGTTTAGGTAATTTAATTTAGGTGCGTTTTTTAAATTTTAATTATTTTCCAGGTATCCCACTGAGCAAAAAACCATCAAATAACGTTATACTAACATTGTAGCAACATTAAACGCTATTTTAATGTTGATGAAACATTAGTTAAATTTGATTTGTTCAGTGGGATTATTTAAAAAAAATAAAGATATTTTGTATTTATTAAATTCGCTACTGATTTATTAATATGACATACTTTGTTGTTTTATTTACTTTTCATTATATTATATAATATGAATTTAATTCATATTATATAATATAATGAAAAGTAAATAAAACAACTGTACTGTATTATTGTAAAGACGATATATCCGGTTATGAATTATTATTATTTAAAAACGAAAAAATTCAAATCCCGCCTGAATAACGTAGGCAACCTAACATACCGGCAAACATAGAGCGTGCGCCTGCGCAAACCGCTCAGACCCAGAACCCGAGTGTAAACAATGCAAAATGGAGTGAACAACACAGAGCAACAAGAAAACCCCACACAATCACCAGCAAAACCGAATAAAACCTGCGTTAATCAACAAATAACGAACGTACAAAAAGGGAAGGTTAGCTTGTGCGTGCGTGCGTGAATTTACCTGCGGCCCATCCAGCGATGAAGTCCGCCCACCCGAACATCACTAACCATTTATTCCATGTTCACGTACTCAATTGAAGGTGATGAAAACGTCGATGCAATAAATGATGACCCGCGATTGAGGATATTTTCGTTAAATTGACCTTCGCGTTTTTTCGTCCCGACGCGTCCAAAATAAACCAGTGTAGAAAATGCTGTCGCGCAAGAATAAAGACCTGCGGACGATTAAGGAGGGTGTCGTGGGAAGGTACGTGAAGAAGGACACCCCTCCTGAGATGCCAAGTGAGTTGTACGCGGAGCCCCTTTATACCATGTCTTGTTCGTCGTTTGACACTTGCACGTCAGTGTGACACATAACCTACAAGTGAAAACACAAACAAAGCTCTATTGATTTGTGGACGCTTTAAAGGCTCTGTGCTGAATTTATTTGGTTTTATTTAAACGATTCAGTTATTGCTGTTATGAATAATTGGAAATGTGCCATTTACATGTCGAAATAGTTCTAATCGAGGCTTGCCGTTCCGACCGATTCAAATCGGTTCGATACTGCGGTTTCTGTACAAGGCTTACCGTTCAATCGATTTAAATCGAAATATTTCTAATCGAGGCTTGCCGTTCCGACCGATTCAAATCGGTTCGACACTGCGGTTTCTGTACAAGGCTTGCCGTTCATCGATTTAAATCGAAATATTTCTAATCGAGGCTTGCCGTTCCGACTAATTCAAATCAGTTCGACACAGCGATTTCCGAACAAGGCTTGCCGTTCAATCGATTTAAATCGAAATATTTGTAATCGAGGCTTGCCGTTCAACCAATGTAAATCGGTTCGACACTGCGGTTTCTGTACAAGGCTTGCCGTTCATTGATTTAAATAGAAATATTTCTAATCGAGGCTTGCCGTTCGACCGATTCAAATCGGGACGACACTGCGGTTTCTGAACAAGGCTTGCCGTTCAATCGATTTAAATCGAAATATTTGTAATCGAGGCTTGCCGTTCAACCAATATAAATCGGTTTGATACTGCGGTTTCTAAACAAGGCTTGCCGTTCAATCGATTTAAATCGAAATATTTCTAATCGAGGCTTGCCGTTCGACCAATTCAAATCGGTTCGACACTGCGGTTTCTGAACAAGGCTTGCCGTTCAATCGATTTAAATCGAAATATTTGTAATCGAGGCTTGCTGTTCAACCAATATAAATCGGTTTGACACTGCGGGATCTGAACAAGGCTTGCCGTTCAATCGATTTAAATCGAAATATTTGTAATCGAGGCTTGCCGTTCAACCAATATAAATCGGTTTGACACTGCGGTTTCTGAACAAGGCTTGCCGTTCAATTGATTTAAATCGAAATATTTCTAATCGAGGCTTGCCGTTCGACCAATTCAAATCGGTTCGACACTGCGGTTTCTGAACAAGGCTTGCCGTTAAATCGAAATATTTCTAATCGAGGCTTGCCGTTCGACCAATTCAAATCGGTTCGACACAGCGGTTTCCGAACAAGGCTTGCCGTTCGATCGATTTAAATCGACTCGACACTGCGGTTTCTCAGTAAGATTTCCGGTACGTACGTAACTGCGGTTTCTAAATGAGGCTTGCCTTTCGACTGGTTCAAACCGACTCGACACTGTGGTTTCTAAATGAGGGACTTTAATCGGTGAATCGTGCCAAAATATACACAATTATAATACAGTAGAACCTCGCTATACCGGGCCTCGAGATACCGTGATTCGGATATATCGGGGTCATTTTTCAGGTTTCTTTTTTTTTTTTAAAGATGTTAATTTTAACAATTGACTGCGTACCGCCCTGATTAGGTAAAACGTTCCGGCGTCATTATTGTATTATATAGTATGTCTTGTTATGTAGGTGGCTACTGCACATATGTATATATATGTATATATATATATATATATATGTATATGTATATATATATATATATATGTATATATATATATATGTATATATATATATATATGTATATATATATATATATATATGTATACAGGGTGTCCGTAATTCGAGAGAATGTATGGGGATCTCGCTTATTTGAAGAGATACAGAGTCGGTTAAATTGGGGCAAAGTTGCGTAATTTGATGCTTATTAATAATCTGAAAACAGATTTAAGATATCTTTAATTACTTTTGAGATTTTCGCAAAAAACCGTTTTTTCGAAATTCTGTTTTTATTTTTTTATTCAAAATCTATTTATTTTAGAAATATGGTACTTTGACATTATTAAGGTACTTTTTGATGGGGAATCGAATGGTATTTTTTATTTTGAGATAACTCTTCAAATTACATGAGAACTGGAACTAACTTTTGTTTTTCTTATGGGCGCCATTTTGAATTTTGATTGCATATGAAAGGATGTTTTTTTCTGAATTCAATAATGTATAACACTTATACTTTATTTTGTTTGTAACATGTATAATTCTATTATCAAAACTATTACTTGTTTATTGTAAACAAGCCCTTAGAAACAATTGCAGCTTGTTTGTTTACAATCAAATTATTCATTGTTTGCAACTTCATTGCATTGTTTAGAAGTATTTCTTACGGATATAAGAAAAAATGTCATACAGTAATGAAGAATTACGTGATATGATAAATATTTATTATTTATCAAATAAAAATGTACACCGTACTTCAGAAGAGTACCTCTTGCGGTATCCAGAAAGGCGACAACCATCCCAGAGTCACTTCGTAACCCTACATCAAAATTTATTGAAATACGGTTCATTCAAAAAACCTAGAACAAAATATGGAGACCGTTTTATAAATAATTACGAGGATGAAATTTTACAGCAGGTAAATAATAATATTTATTTTAAAAATATGATAACGTGGTTTATGCAGGTGCAGGATGAACCAACGACGTCAACTAGACAAATTGCGAGAACCATTAATAAGTCTCATCAATCAGTATGGCGAGTTTTAAAAAAGCATAAATATCGCCCGTACAAAATTAAAATAACCCAAACTCTGCATCCTGGCGACAACGAGAGACGTACAGAATTTTGCCATTTTCTATTAAATAAGTTGGAACAAAATCGGCAGTTTTTGGAAAATATTATCTGGACAGACGAATGTAAATTTACCAACTGCGGTTTATTTAATCGCCACAACCAACATTTCTGGAGTTTAAATAATCCCAGACAATTTGAACAACGACGGCCGCAAATTCGGTTTAGTCTAAATGTATGGGTAGGTTTGTTAAATGACGAAATGATAGGCCCATACATTTACGAAGAAAATTTAAATTCTGCTCGTTATTTAAATATTTTAAGAACTGTTTTAACAGATTATTTAGACGAACATATTACGTTGGATCGATTAAGTGAACTTTGGTTCCAACAAGACGGCGCACCTCCGCATAATAGTGCCGTTGTCAGTAGTTGCTTAGAAGAAATGTTCGAAAATAATGTTATTTCAAATAGAAGTGTAGTCCGCTGGCCAGCGCGCTCACCAGATCTGTCGCCTCTTGACTATTTCTTGTGGGGCTCAATTAAAGATAATGTTTACAAAACCATTCCACAAGATGTTGAAGATCTCCGAAGAAACATTCTAGCAGCATTAAATAATATTCGAAGAAGAGACATAGCACGATCAATTAAACATTTAAGAAGGAGGGCAGAATTGTGCATTGAAATAAATGGCGGATTATTTGAGCATTTGTTATAATTCTTTATTTATTGTTATTTGTAAAAGACTTATTTAATAGGATGAACAATATTTATTTTATGTTAATTAATGTTTAATTCATAATAAAATGTAATGTACACATTTAAATTAGAGTTACCTGTAACAATTTAAAATTACATCTCTAAGGAACATTGTTAAACAACCGAACATACTTATAATCGATTGTAAACAAACAAGCTGCAATTGTTTCTAAGGGCTTGTTTACAATAAACAAGTAATAGTTTTGATAATAGAATTATACATGTTACAAACAAAATAAAGTATAAGTGTTATACATTATTGAATTCAGAAAAAAACATCCTTTCATATGCAATCAAAATTCAAAATGGCGCCCATAAGAAAAACAAAAGTTAGTTCCAGTTCTCATGTAATTTGAAGAGTTATCTCAAAATAAAAAATACCATTCGATTCCCCATCAAAAAGTACCTTAATAATGTCAAAGTACCATATTTCTAAAATAAATAGATTTTGAATAAAAAAATAAAAACAGAATTTCGAAAAAACGGTTTTTTGCGAAAATCTCAAAAGTAATTAAAGATATCTTAAATCTGTTTTCAGATTATTAATAAGCATCAAATTACGCAACTTTGCCCCAATTTAACCGACTCTGTATCTCTTCAAATAAGCGAGATCCCCATACATTCTCTCGAATTACGGACACCCTGTATATATATATATATATATGTATATATATATATGTATATATATATATATATAGATATATATATATGTATACGTATATATATATATATATATATGTATACGTATATGTATATATATATATATATATATGTATATGTATATATATATATATGTATATGTATATATATATGTATATGTATGTATATGTATATGTATATATATGTATATAGATGTATATATATATATATGTATATATATGTATATGTGTATATATGTATATGTGTATATATGTATATATATATATGTATATATATATATATTTTTTTTTTTGCCAGGAGTTGAAAATCTTTTATAGACAATGTGTGGGACTCCCGAAAGTCTCGGTATACCCACTAAAAACACCTCCTGTCGCCCACAACCTCCCGCGGGACCGCCGTCAAGCAAGTATATATATATATGTATATATATATGTATATATATATATGTATATATCTATATATATGTATATATATATATATATGTATATATATATATATATATGTATATATATATATATGTATATATATATATATATATATATATATATATATATATATATATATGTATATATATATATGTATATATATATATGTATATATATGTATATATATATATGTATATATATATATATATATATATATATATATGTATATATATATATGTATATATATATATATATATATATATATATGTATATATATATATATATATGTGTATATTTATATGTATATATATATATATATTTATATGTATATATATATATATATTTATATGTATATATATATATATATTTATATGTATATATATATGTATATATATATATATATATATATATATATATATATATATATATATATATATATGTATATATATATATGTGTATATATATATATATATATATATATGTATATATATGTATATATATGTATGTATATATATATATATATGCGTGTGTGTATGTGACTATTATACAAATTTCATATATTCGGATATACCGTGTTTTCCTTATATCATGCTAGGTATAGCCAATTGCCATCCCGGTATAACGAGGTTCTACTGTATTCGGGTTCTGTGTTAAAACTGGAAAAAAATATTACTATCTTTAATTTGGTTCTAATTAAGGTTTTAGTGAAGAAAAAAAAGCCTTTATTGACATAATAATAATACATTACATCTACACTAATCGCTACCCCCTCTTTTCCTCCTGCTTTCCCTCTTTTCTCTCATCCATTCCGTCACTCTTCTATTCCCTCTTATTCTCTTTAGTGAAGAAAGTGTTAGTGTTTTATTAAGTTTATATACAGAAAGTTTTATGTAACACCGAACATTTTCATCCAATACAATTCGACACCTTTAATTTTTAAGTTGTGTGTAAATTGAGTTGCCTATATGACTATTAAAAATTGTAGCCAATCAATCGCAATTAATGCCTCAACTTGTACATACAGGGAGTTTTTCTTTCAAGTATACATGTCCTAATTACAGCGTATATGCCGTAAATCTTTAGATACTCGTTATTTTTTAACAGTTCAATTTGAAACTTGAAATGAGTGTGTTCCACTCCCAGACTAAGCATGAAGTAAAATTTCGAGTTTAGAAAAGCCTGAAAATTTGGTTTGGTCGCGTAGCGCGAAGCGCGGAGCGGCCAAACCAAATTTTCAGGCTTTTCTAAACTCGAAATTTTACTTCATGCGCCACCAGTACAAAACACTGACATCTTACGAAGTTTAAAACACACTGCTAAACTTTACATTGCATCAGTGTTTTGTACTGGTGGCGCATGAAGTAAAATTTCGAGTTTAGAAAAGCCTGAAAATTTGGTTTGGCCGCTCCGCGCTTCGCGCTACGCGACCAAACCAAATTTTCAGGCTTTTCTAAACTCGAAATTTTACTTCATGCTTAGCCTGGGAGTGGAAAACACTCGTTTAAAGCTTTAAATCTTTTATTAAACCGAGCGTCGGAGCATGCACGACGTATGCTTATGTGAACTTAAAAAATTCTCGTTATAATAATAATAATAATAATCTTTATTTAGCATCTTTGCTATATAATAACATAGAAAAATATATGTATATCTATATATATATATAAAATAAACATTTGATCATCCTTAATCTATAAAATGTTCGATGTTACATAAAACTCTCTGTATATTAATCTCTTCATGAACTCAAACCAAATACATCTCATTAAGTAACCTTTATTTAATGTTAAATTAAACATTTTGAACTCGCTTGAATAACCAGCGAAATTTTCTGTAGTTTTCAGGAAGAGCGAAGAAATGTTCTTTCGATATTCTTAATGTGTAATGTGCTTAATGGTTTTAGTCATAAATGTGTGGACGACGGAGCCGAAGCGCAGGCCCTCCAACCAGAACCGATCGTCGCTACCCCCGACTGGACCGGCGAATCCGAATCCATCGTCGTCGGCTTCCAACACCTCCAGCCTGCCCACCGTGCAGAAGTTCGGCAATCAGAAGACGACGATCAGCGATGTCGGCCTGGGCGCTCACGAAGGGAAGTACACGCCGAGCTCGTCCGTCCCGAATCTGGCAGCAAGGTCGGTTTACTGCGGGGCTGGTGTGCGACTTTAATGCGCTAAACGCAAACGTTTCAGGTTCACGAATTTGTCGGTTAACGGCGAGCCGTCTTCTTCCTCCTCCGCTTCCGTTAACCAAAGTCTGACGACCATAAACTCCTCGCAACCCATTTATATGAATCAATTGGGGAGTTCATATGTGGATAATTCAGCGGTAAGCAAAAAATATATTGTTTTTCGGTGTTGAAAAAAAATCTAAAAGGGTTAAATTAAATTTCTGTGTTATTGTATAGCAAAAGATGCTAAATAAAGATTATTATACTATGAATGACACATCACCACTTTTCTTACCTTACACCACAGTAATTGAAAATCAGAGATTTTTCTTTGCCATTTCCGATATTGTATTTCTTTTCCTATTTGTCTCAGAGTAATGCGAACTATGTGGAAATCGATCAGATCTACCCGTTGTCTGGCCAGGAGAACAGTTCCACTTACGGCGGTGACAACAACAATTACAACAGGTCCCACTCGCCCATTTACCAGAACACCGCCGCCGACAGTTCTGCCCGGCTGCAGGACACGACGCCCATCTACAGCAACACCAACACGACGGACAGGTTCAGGCCCAACTCACAGGCGATGACGTACGGGGAACGGCTGGCCCACCATCTGCGGTATAACGTGGAGAGGAACGAAAACGCACAGCAGGGTAAATTTATTAATTACTTATAAAAATAAAAATAACATTTATTGGCACTCCTGAGGGAATCGACTCAAAGAGTCAGCTCAATGAAGTACCAGCTTACTTCATTGAGCTGACTCTTTGAGTCGATTTCCTCAGGAGTGCCAATAAATGTCAGCCAAGTGACTCTTGAAGTGTAATTTCACGAAATGAATACGCGTTTACTATAATTATGATTTAATATTCACTCTTACGGTTTTATATAAATTATGATTAAGTTATTGCAATCATTGTATAACCGAAATAATTAATCATCACCTTGCTCAATTCAATAAATTGGCGAATCAGATGTATGTAACTCTTTTGAGCTGGCTGACTGAACCAGCTCTTTAAAGTGAGTCAGATCTTTTTTTTTTTTTTTTCCTTTGGGGGCTGTCTTCCTTTCGGATCCGGATGCACTGCAGCCTAGGTGGCTTATTGTACTGCCCCAATATTATTACACTAACGCAACTATTTCGAACTCGATGCCCTGCACTAGCTTGTGCAGGTCCTTGAGTCAGATCTTTTGAACCATCTCACTGAAAAGAGCCATTTCGCCCATCTCTACTAGCTACAACAAATTGCTACCCCCTTTCTTCCTCCTGTTTTCTTCTCTTCCCCCAACTTCTCCAGCGTCCTTACCCCGGCCCCATCCTCTCTCATCCATTCCGTCACTCTTCTATTCCCTCGTACTCCCACCCATTCCTCCTTATACTTATGGTCAATAATGTGACTGTTTAGGCCTAAACATCCGCCACCTGTGTGGGGCGGAACCACTTCAACCTAACCTAACTTTCACTTATGAATAGAGATATCCAAAATGCTCTCACATGGCTCTCGAATCGTAACATTCAATTAAAATAACATAAACCGAAAATACTGCGCTAAATCAAGGCCGTAGCCAGAAAAATATTTCGGGGAGGTTTTAATGGTAAAAATGTTGTTTTTGCTCTTACACGGCCGCTTTTGCATACAAAAATTTAACATTTTAAAAATTTCGGGGGGGGGGAGTTTGACTCCCATATCCCCCCATGGCTTGTGCTAAATGAATGCGTTGAGTGATTTGTGTACCAATCACTCAATGCTTACATTTAGCACAGTATTTTTAATTTATGTTATTTGTTAGTTTAATTGTTTAATACGTTTTTTATTAATCAAACAAGATGAATGGCCTCAGGCAATGAAATGCGGTGTGTGTGTTAACAGTCGACAGATTGAGAATATTAGCTGTTTTGGATATCTCTAATAATATAACCATGAAACGATTCCTCATGGATTGAATGTATTGTAATGTATGCTGTTTGTAATAAATTAGAACAATCGGAGGAATTGCCGTTACCTCCCGGATGGTCGGTGGATTACACGCTGCGTGGGAGGAAGTATTACGTGGACCACAACACGAAAACCACACATTGGTCTCACCCGTTGGAGCGGGAAGGTCTTCCCACCGGTTGGCAATGCATACACTCACCACATTACGGAGTATATTATGTTAAGTAAGTACAGAATAGAGCTGGGCAAGATTCGGATCATTCAGGATTTGAATACTTTAGTTGAACTGGATTCATGATCCGGATTCGTTACACTTTTTTAAAAGGATTCGTATTCGAATTCAAATGCGGGTGATTCGAATCCTCATAAAGGATGCGAATCCTCATAAAAGGATTCAAATCCTTATAAAAGGATTCGAATCCTCGTAAAAGGATTCGAATCCTCATAAAAGGATTTGAATCCTCCAAAAGGATTCCAATCCTCATAAAAGGATTCGAATACTTACAAAAGGATTCGAATACTTACAAAAGGATTCGAATACTTACAAAAGGATTCGAATACTTACAAAAGGATTCGAATCGTCAAAAATAATTCGAATTAATCGTGAGGATTAACATGAAAAATTTGTTTTGTATGTTTTTAAATTTCTCGTTACATCACTGTTTTATACGCGTGGCGCATGAAGTAAAATTTCGAGTTTAGAAAAGCCCCGTGAAAATTTGTCTCAGGTCGCTGCGCGACCCTCGACAAATTTTCTACGCGGGTCTTTTCTAAACTCGAAATTTTACTTCATGCTTAGTCTGGGAGTGGACAACACTCGTTCCTAGAAGTTTCAAATTGAAGGAGCATTCTAGATTACTAAGTTTATTACCATTTTACAAAGGCTACAGCTCGAAGGACTAATCATGGTCTTCTGAAACCGAAGGACTACAGGGAATCGAAGTATTTTTTACAAGAAAACAACGAATATCTGAAGGTTTACAGCATGGATATGAAAGAAAACATCCAATTTTTAAAAAAATATCGAAGTTGAGTTAGTTTTCAGTGCATTTTTAACTTCACTTTAAATCAGTGTTTTATACGCGTGGCGCATGAAGTAAAATTTCGAGTTTAGAAAAGCCCCGTGAAAATTTGTCTCGGGTCGCTGCGCGACCCTCGACAAATTTTCTACGCGGGGCTTTTCTAAACTCGAAATTTTACTTCATGCTTAGTCTGGGAGTGGAAGACACTTGTTCGTAAATTTTTAAATTATCATAAAGTTGTGTATTTATTTTCAAAAAAATCTTTCTCGGTTTATTAAACATTGGCGTCATTTTGGTATAATTTCAAGTCAATCGGAGATTTTCTCATTTTCGGCGAAATTCGAATTTTCAAATTTTGATGGAAAATAAGAAAATCTCCGATTGACTTGAAATTATACCAAAATGACGCCAATGAATGGGAGCTTAAGCTGTGTGAATTTGAGCGAAATCGTAAAAATAGTTTCTCCACAATCTGCTCGAAAAGTGGACTTATTTTTTGACGAACTTTGCGATTTTTTTCTGGCGAAACGAATCGTTAGATTTTTTCGCCATTTATACCGAACATTTGTGCATCCTTCAGGAATCCAATGCTTAAAATCCTGTCCTCCTAAGTACTCCCTGAGCCGAGATATTTTCTTCCAACCGGAGTCGCCTCCGAAACGGTCGATCGGCGGGCCTCGCTTATTCCGTTCCCATAAGACACCATGTTAAATTTGACGGCCGATTCCTGGGACGAAAAAGGATGGAAATGATTTTTTCTCGGAAGGAGTACTTTGCCCACTGCTTTTATACTGGCATCAAGAACCTTCCTGAATTTTTTCAGATTTTTTGGAGAGACAAAATTTTCCATCAAAATTTGAAAATGTCGTAAGGGGTGTTATCGGGGGGTCGGAGCGTCTTGTATTATTTGTGCTTTTATTTAAATTAAAGAGCATGAGTATGCACGTTCAAGACGTTCCGCCGTAACACTCCGATAGCTCAGGGTTCGAATACGCATAAAAATATAATAAATAGACTTACCTATTGGCTTCTTTGAGCTGCACGCACTTTTGTTATTAATAAAAAAAAGGTTTGGTCGAGTTTTTAGAAATTAATTTAAATAAAACACTGTTTATCACTTTGTTTGTATAACAATTGGTTTATTTGGTGACTATAGTTTCGATACTACACGTATCATTATCAAACCGTTAGTAATAAGTTACTAACGGTTTGATAATGATACGTGTAGTATCGAAACTATAGTCACCAAATAAACCAATTGTTATACAAACAAAGTGATAAACAGTGTTTTATTTATGTTCAACAATGTATAACGAAGTAGAAGCTTATAGATTCTATAATCAGTGAATTAATTAATTTAAAAATGAATTTACTGATTTTCCCAAAAACAATTATATAATATTTATTAATAACAACGACAACAAAAATAACAAAGAATGTACAATACGTTATATGAAGTTATTGTTAATAAATGAAATGAATGATCGTGACTGATAATTCCGATGTGACGCGACGACTTACGATATGTACTGAATGATTCGCGACACTGAGGAAATGAAGTCCTGGACTAACTCACTAACTCGCGATGATTAAAACTCTACCGTTTGGTGTTCGAAAACTAACTGATTTAACTCGCGATGATTAAAACTCTACTGTTTGGTGTTAAAAAAAACTGGAACTGATGCTGATGATTAGCTGACTCGACTGACTCTCCTGGTGATTCGAAACTGTCTGATTTGACTGCTGCTCGAAAACTAACTCATTTAACTCGCGATGATTAAAACTCTACTGTTTGGTGTTAAAAAAACTGGAACTGATGCTGATGATTAGCTGACTCGACTGACTCTCCTGGTGATTCGAAACTGACTGATTTGACTGCTGCTCGAAAACTAACTGCCCTCTCTGACTTCCTCTTTCCTCGACCACCGCTATTTTCATCCCCGCCACTTTTCTTGGGGGTGAGGATGATGACGAAGAAACGGTGGTGGAGGAAGCAGAGGGTGGAGTCGGCAACTACCTAAAGGCAGAAAAGTTTTGGGCCCCTGGTTTTTGACCGCTCCGGTGTTCGATGATGCCTGTGTAGCAGATGTGCGGGCCCTTCTTTGTTTCCTAGGGGTTTTCGGATTTCCGCGGGTTCCGAGTTACCCATTGTCTTGGGGTGTCGTAAACCCCGCAGCGTGGCCCTAAGCGCAATAATATTTATTGCGCGTGTCCTCGGGGTTCGGTGTCTTTACAACGGCCGCCGTCCTCGGGGTTGTAAAGTTCGCCGATGCTGGCCGCGCGGTTTATGATGGGGGTTGTTATTGTTTCGGTCACGTTCGTTCGGCGCAAAATGTACACAAGTAAATATTTACAGAGAATAAATATATACAAAAGAACATCGAATGAATGGTTACGAACTTGAGTCATTTGGAATTAAAATGATTATGAAATTGAAATGAGCAAAACAATTGGAGTCCGATGTTTTCGCGAATGAAAATAAAATAATAACAAGTTACGGCGGTTTCGATAGAACGCCGGTAACAGGGGTAAGTATGGAAAAATGTCGGATTTCGCCGAAAATGAGAAAATCTCTGATTGACTTGAAATAAATAAATAAATTAGACAGTTGGCGAGGAGATTTATAAAAATGATGTATTTATTCATTTTGGCAGTTGGTTGCCCGACACTTGTCAAATTCACATATTAAATCCAAATGACAAATCCATAAACGTTCTATGACACAATTAAAACATTTTACAGGGTAGAGCAATAAAATTAAATGTTAAATAATTTATTTATTATCACATAATACAATAGAGTAGAATTTTATAAAATACAAAATGTATATAGTAACATGGCGACTTTTAAGTGCGAAAAGTAATCGATGAGAAAACTCAAATAGGCCCCCAGCTGTCTTATTCCTAAATTTGTTCATACTAATCAGATGGGAATTAGACAGTTGGCGAAGAGATTTAGAAAAATTATGAATTTTTTTATTTTGACAGTTAGTCGCCCGTCAACTGTCAAATTCACATATTAAATCCAACTGACAGGCCTTCAAAGCCTTTTTTATTCAAAAACTATTGAATCCAGAAATGTACAACTTTGACATTATAGGCACTTTTTAACGATAAATCTAGTAACATATTTTATTTCAAGATAACTATAACATTTACCTAGGAACCATAGGTAACTTTTGTTTTTCTTATGGGCGTCATTTTGTATTTTTATATTTTTTAATGAATTCAATGATCTATAGTATTTTTAATACCCATTTGGAATAACCCCATCCTTATTTATCAATCATGAATCAGATGAAACAAAAAAATTCCAACAAAATTGAACGTCGACTACTAAATATACACGATTCCATTTGTTTCTGGATCTCGCCTAGCTATGGAAAAGTGACAGTTTAAGTATTGTAAATGGGGCTGGTTGTGTTTTAAATCAGGGTTTTTAAATGTCACTGTCAGATGTTCGATTTTAAGGTTATAATTTCTGACTATTGTGATCTTACACTGTTGCCTGTTTTACAAATTTTCAGATATAAAAGGGTAATAATATGCAGTTTTAAGATTAACAAAATTTACTACTTGGTTTTTGTACATACAAACACAGCAATAATATTGTATATAACAAATATAATGAATTCGGCTCTGCAAACTTATTTCGTCATCCATTTGTATTTCTCGCTTGGGTCTTCCCGTTAACACATTTTGATCAACTCCATCCATCCACCTTAATTTTGGTCATTCTCTCTTCTGTTGGCCCTCAGTATTTTTTTGTAGAATTGCAAATTTATTCCCACCCTCTTGTGATACTGATCATTTTCATGTCAAACAATTTTTAAGCCCTCATTCCACTTTTATTATTTAGTCAAGAGAACCTGCATCTGAATCTTCTGATGTTTGTTCTGAGCCAGATTCCCCAAGCGAAATAATAAAAGGAGGAATGGTTTCAAAAGAAAGGTTCCCTATGTGTTTTGTCCAGTCATCCGAAATAAGTTTTTCACAATGATCACAGAAATTTTGCCACATATCGGATGTACATTTTGAGAGAGACTCAAGCCATAAATTCTGAACACGATCCTTAGATGGTTGCTTAGAATTTATGTGCTTATTGTAGTAAGTCTTACAAAACCCCCATGCCATTTCAATTGGATTGTATTGACAATGGTATGGCGGTAATCTAAGAACTTCGTGCCCGTTCTTTCTCAAAATGTCATGAACTACGTAAATTTTGTTATTTGATCGAAAAGGTATAAATAAAGCCCATAGTTCCCATTTGGTTAATTTTGGATTGAATTTTACATTGTGTTTAACCAACCACTCCTGCATTTCGCATTTCTTACAAGAAAATGAAGGAGTTTTGTCTAATTGCACAGAATGGTATGCAGCATTATCCATAATAACTACACATTTCCCTGAAAGCTTAGCCAAAGCAGGAAAATTAAAAAGAGGATTACTTATGATATCATAAATTATTGCAACACTGTTAAAATAAGGAATCAGGAGTGGCAACTAATAAAAAATGTAAATGTTGATACTGCAACATAACAACACGAAAGCATGGCTAGGCGAGATCCAGAAACAAATGGAATGGTGTATAGACGTTACGTCGAAAGTTTGATGTCTGTTAATGTCATTAAATTATGCAAAAACATACTACTAAAATGCGATATTCCAATGAATTCAAGAAGCTTATGCTTAATGTAGTAAGTTATTTTCAAAATATATATATATTTTTTTGAGGCAATTCAAAAAGCGTCCGAAGTCCTAAAATTTCCACAAAGCACGTTATACAACCTACAAGATATAAACAGATCAACGGATTTCGAATTTATAAGGAATATGTCTGCAAACGTTTCTCTGAGCAAAACTTGAATTACGAAGAATACTCTGCGTTTTTTAAAGGTAATGTTTTACAAAATGTATGCCCGATATAAACATATTGCTTTAGAAACTATTCACTGGCAATTTATGGAAGAATCATCGGAAATTGAGATCTCGAAAAGTTCTTTATATTTGGGAATTAAGAAAATAGGCTTTAGCTTCAAAAAGCAGGACGGAAGAAAACATTTATTGGAAATGCCTGGAATCAGGTTGAAGAGAGTTTTATTTTTATACAAAGATCAAGTTGCTAAAAAGAGACCATTTATATAATATTTTGTGGAACTTTTAGCTGTATTATAATAACATAACAGCATAACTTCCATATTCCATATTATGAAATTAATTAATATGTGTGACCCTACGCTGGCACTGGTTGTATTGAATATCAAGTTACTCCACCAATGCACTAAGAATAATGGTTTAGATATCGGCCATTTGACATGACAAGTTCCTAACCTAATTTTGTGTGTCTGTGTTCAAGAAGGCGCATACGTTAAGTCACTAAAAGAACTGGTACTTCTAAATAGGTATTAAAAATACTATATCACACTTATAGTTTATTGAACATTTTATATGTAAAATTTTAATCTTTTGGTTTTTCAAAGAGTGCCTTGGAAACAGTTGATGGGTCCTAGGAGTTGCCATATAAGTGAGTTACTTATATGGCAACTCCTAGGACCCATAATTTGCTTACATATCACCCCTAAAGACAGGCATCCGACGAAACACACTTTAACAGTTGTGACATATTTTAGAGTAACGAGTGTCGTCCACTCCCAGACTAAGCATGAAGTAAAATTTCGAGTTTAGAAAAGCCTAAGAATTTGGATTGGCCGCGTAGCGAAGCGGAGCGGCCAATCCAAATTAGGCTTTTCTAAACTCGAAATTTTACTTCATGCGCCACGCGTATAAAACACTGATTTATACTGAAGTCTAAAAAACACACACAACCTAATATACGTTAGAGTTATTGGGTTGCCTATAATCACTGTTTTAAACAATTTGCTCATTGCAGAATTTGACTCACGTTTTAATTTTAAAAACGTTGTAATTATCGGGATATGTATACTCAAAAGAAAAATGCCCCGATAATTACAGCGTTTTTAAAATTTGCGGGAATTCGTTGTTTCCAAGTAGTTAATTTGAGGCTTATAACGAGTGTTTTCCACTCCCAGACTAAGCATGAAGTAAAATTTCGAGTTTAGAAAAGCCCCGCGTAGAAAATTTGTCGAGGGTCGCGCAGCGACCCGAGACAAATTTTCACGGGGCTTTTCTAAACTCGACATTTTACTTCATGCGCCACGCTTATAAACCGCTGATTTGAAGTGTAGTTCAAAAACACACAAATACATCTTTAATCAGAGTAACACAGATATTTAGTCTGTTATCAAAGATGTTCAGTGTTAATTATAAATAATTAGGTTTTGAATATTTTTGTTAAAACAACTGATAACGATATTTATATGTTAATGGTTGTAAAATAATAATAAAAAAATACCACACCGCAAAAAGAGCAGGTAACATGCCAAAAACCACAAACGAACTGTTGCAATCAGTTTTAAAACAAATGACTACACAACACAGCCAACCAACACAAAAACAAAACGCTACATACACCACACACGCATCACAATCAGAAATTAGACTTACACAATCCACCCAATCACAGCCATCAACTAGTACAACACCTCCGACACAAATACAACAAACATCATTTGTGCCTAACAAAAAACACAACCACGAACAATACAGCAACACTTTTACATTTACAACTGTCAATGACCTCACTCGCTACCAATTTGCCCTGTTATGGAATGAACGCAATTTTGACAGCAATGCGTTAATAATAAAGACACAGTTTGGTTTTTTATTGAAATCGAACGAAAGAAAAATCAACCTGGAAAAAGCAATTAAATCATTGCAAGCGGAGCGCATTATCCATGAATTTCGTTCGCTCCACTCTGCCGCCCCTCCATACGCTCACACTAGCACGGACGCAGCAACTCAGCGCAGCGCGCCGGCGCCCTCCTATTGTTGTATTATCAGAGGAGTGGAGCCGGAGATCGCGAACCAGACCATCAGTGAGCAGCTGAACGCTCAAGGAGTTACGCACCGTTACTGTCGCCGCATCATCGCCAAGAAGGATGATTATCCCACGCGTATGATAAGAGTAATCACCCCCTCACTAGAATCATTTACAAAACTTCTCCATAACCACTTCAGATTTATGTGTAAGATCTATACAGTCATTGAAAGTAAACCACCGACGCCACTACCTGTCCCATGCAGCAGATGCAACAAGTACGACCACATCACCAGCAACTGCACCGAAAATATAACCTGTGCTAAATGTGCAGGACAACACCCCACATCTACTTGCAGCACTGAATTGCCGATCAAATGCAAGGCTTGCGGAGAAACAGACCACGGGGCATGGTCAACGAAATGCGCCAAGAGACCGCGTCAACCGATTGAGGGAATCCCCAACATTAAAATTATGAATCAAAACAAAAAATCTTCCCAAATTGACAAGGACTTGACAAAAAACTCACGAATTCACACCCCCATCACTGTTCATGATTACATTATCGACATCTACACGACAAAGATTAACGAACCAACGGTGACTGATAGAGACGCACTTATCAAAAAACTGAAAGCTCGTTTCATCGACTCATTTAATATAGACACCCATGTTAATTTTTCAGGCAACAAGATGTTCGTCGTCATGTTTGACCTTGAATCCCCAAATGTCATCCCTCCTGTAGCCCCCCTATCCGGCATCCAGACCAGACTCTCACAGCTAAGTAGCAACAATGGCGGTGTATAATTTTATATACGGCAATATCAACTCCCTTTCCTTAAAATCCCATCTAGTTTCCAATTACCTTACCAACAATCCCATCGATGTCATTATGATGGTTGAAACAAAAACAAAAAACTCTTTTTCATTTAATAATTGGTCCTACATCCAAATTCCTTCCTCGACTCCCCAACAAAACCAACGAGGTGGCTCATTGGTGGCAGCCAGATCAGAAATAAAATTATTGAAATCAAATCCGCCTAAAATAAACAATATCATGAACGAATGTCTGCACTGCACCATTGAGCTGCCTCAATTCTCACTCCACATTTTCCTTGTATACATCCACAACTCCTCTTCCATTGAAGATACAATCCTCACAAAGGCTTCCCTTTATGATCATGTTGTCATAATCGGTGATTTTAACATTAATAAAACAAAATCAAAGCAACTCGCCTCCTTTATAGCAAACTCCAACTTTGTGCGTATCCATACCAGTCCCACATTCATCATGTCAAACAACCAATCCACCACTCCCGATATCCTTCTTTGTACAAGCAACATCGAACACCTTATAGATAATGTCACCCTAGTCCCTGATTTATGTTCAGACCACTTATCTATCCAATTTTCCCTTAATGTTTGCTCCCCTCTTCCATCCGTTCCCAAGACAATTTTAAACTTCAAATACTGTGACACTACAAACGTGACCGACGAAATGACAAAATTTATCTCCGAAAATGAATCTATTAACCCTAACACGATTTCCCTTTTCCTAGAAACCCTATCTCAATCTATCAAACATAACACACCAACTATAACCAAAAAACCCTACAAATATCCTCTTCCCAAATATATCCTCCACTTAATTAAATATAAACGACAGTTATATAGAGACTTTAGACAAACTGACGACATGACACTCAAACAAAAATTCAACAGACTAAATAAAGACATACATACGATGATTACACAGTACAAAAGTGATCTCTGGATAAAATCGTGCGAACAAATAAACAACCTACATGGTAAACACTACTGGCAGGAGATTAAAAAACTCAGCAAGTACCGGAAAACCGATTTTATCCAAAAAATCACAGACCCAATGACAAAAAATACGGTGACGGACGATATCGACATTACTAACATCTTTGCGACTTATTTCAAACACACGTACACAATGACTGACCACACAGACTATGACAATGAATTCCTCGACAGTGTAAACTCCTGGTATGCGTCTTTTAAAATCACCCAAACACCTCTTCCCCCAAATGATGCTATAAAGGAGAAAGAATATTTTGAAAACCTCGAAAAGGGCAAAAACACGGCACCCGGTTATGACAACATTCCTAGAATTATCCTCAAATCTCTTTCAACAAACATCCACACCTATATCCTAAAAATATTTAACCATATATACTCTACCCAAGTGTTACCGCCAGAGTGGAAGCGGGGTATAATTACCTGTATACCCAAACCCGGAAATGACCCACTAGATCCTAGCAATTATCGCCCCATCACCCTTCTCCCAGTCCTCGGAAAATTATTCGAATCCATAATCAAAAACAAACTTATGTCCTGCATAGCGGACCTTATCCCTCCCTACCAGTTCGGATTCCTCGAACACCGCTCCACAACTCTACCTTTATCCATTCTCACGTCCAACTGTCAAACAGCAAGCCTTGAAGGTCGTAAATCTGCCATAATATTCCTAGACATTCAAAAAGCGTTTGATTCAGTTTGGCACCAGGGCTTGCTGTTTAAGTGCAGCTCCCTTAATATACCTCCACACCTAATCAACCTCTTAGACAGTTTCCTGCACAACAGATCCCTTCAAGTTAAAATACGCCACACCTTTTCCAGCGCCTTTACTCCTGAACAAGGCCTCCCACAAGGATCCCCGCTATCACCATTTCTTTACAACCTTCTCGTCCATGATATGTACAACCCCGATCCTAACTATTTTGATAAATCTGCCTACCCTCTCCTATACGCCGATGATACTGCGTTAATCGCACATGCTCCCACACTCCCAAAAGCCCTCAGCACTCTACAGGGCCTTATCGACACCATTCAAACATGGTTTGCGAAATGGCGAATTTCCATTAACCCCAATAAAACCCAGCTTCTAATCCCTTTTCACCGAGCAAACCAATCCCCATTCTCAATTTCTTTAAACAATCAAGTTATCCGCCCTTCAACCACTTGCAAATATTTAGGTATCCTTTTTGACCCCAACCTTACTTTTAAAGCTCACTCCACAATCCTCAAAGCAAAAATCAAGAATCGGGCGGCTCATTTTAAAGGTCTGACCTTCAAACAACAAGGAATTACCACAAAAACAGCCGTTCATATATATAAAATGATATGCCGCCCCTTACTTGACTATGCTGCTATCCTCTTCCACAATCCCCATCCTACTACACTCAAAAATTTACAAGTCGCCGAAAGATCGGCCCTGAGAGTGCTTACCAAAATCCGTCACCCCCAAAACCCACTGCACAACCCCTCCAACCTCCTGCTGTACAAACTAACAAAAGTTACCCCCATCGAAACCCGCCTATCCTATTCAGCTGATAAATTCGCCTCAAACCCCACCCTTTATGATCTCCTCCACCCTTTATGCATTTCTCGAAACCCTAATATCACTCCCAAACGTAAACGTTTTACCTCTACAATTCATGATTTCATTTCATCATTTCATAACCCTAGTGATCACGACAATTAAATTCATTTGACTAGACTATGGACGACATTAGCAATCAAGACATTTCCTACACAATAATTGACAAGGACAGAACTCTATAATTCCAGGCAGAAAGACCAACGGTCGATAGCCAATTGGCAAATTACTTAATTTTTACTTTATTTAATTGTAATTTATTTTTGTACTATTACTATTACCAAATTTGCCAATAAAGATTTATATATATATAATAATAAAATCAAATTTATTCTTAAAGGATTTGTATTCGTGATTCGAAAAAACAGGATTCGAATCATATTTATCTCTTACGAATCCTTTATACAAGTATTCGGGATTCGAATCATATTGGGTGATTCGGATTCGTGATTCGAATCCTTTTAACGAGGATTCGTCCCAGCTCTGGTACAGAATAATATTAAAGTCTTTAAACATACATTTTGAGAATCAGTATTAAATTAGCTCTACTGTAGTCACAAAAGTAAAATAGAACTGGTATAAAATTTAAGTGTTTCTTTATATCCATTCTTATTAATTGTTTTTTTGTTAAATAAATGTTTCTAAACGTGTTATTTTTGTTTTCAGTCACATAACAAGACAAGCTCAGTACGAGCACCCGTGTTTAGTTCCTTGTTACAATTACCAGCCGGATGTTCGGTATCTGAGTCCGCCCCGGCACACGCACTACCAGCCACACAGTGTTTTAGTTCCGGCCAATCCGTATCTGCTGGAGGAAATTCCCCACTGGTTGACAGTGTACTTTCAAGGTATGATTCATTGACATTTTGCTTAAATCATTTCTGACATTTCCATTAAAATAAATTCGCATTTTAAATTGAAAAATTAGTCCATATCTCGAATAAAAAAGTGAAAACATAACTTTGATTTCCATAAGTATGTAAAGGGTCCGACAATAAGCGCGCTCGATCTTTGACAGCTGATGGCGGCCATGTTGTTTGTGGTAGAGTTGTCAAACCTAGTTGTTATTATTCAGTATATCTTCACAAATTACCATGAACCAATTCAGCCGCGAGCAATATGTGCAAATCATTAAAATGGATTACGAAAATCATTCATCGGTTCGGGCAACGTTCCGCGCGCTCCGCCAATTTTACGGTGCAATTGGTCGTCCTGCTGAGTCGACTATCCGTCGTTTGATAAACAAATTCGAGGCAACCGGTTCGGTGAACAATAAACCAACACCGACGCGTCGTCGAAACGTCCGATCTGCCGCGAATGTCGCCGCTGTGCGCGATAGTGTGCGTGAAAATCCGCGACAGTCGATTTCACGTCGCGCACAGGAACTCAGCCTTTCGGAAACATCACTTCGCCGAATCTTGCATCTGGATTTGGGCACGCATCCGTACAAGATCCAGCTGACACAAGAGCTCAAAATAAACGACCATAGACAGCGCCGTATCTTCGCTGATTGGGCTTTAGAGCAGTTGGAAGTCGACCCCGAGTTTGGTCGCAAAATCATCTTCAGCGATGAGGCACATTTTTGGATAAATGGGAATGTCAACAAGCAGAATTGCCGTTATTGGGCCGAGAACAATCCACAGGAGGTCCACCAGGTCGCAATGCACCCAGCAAAGATAACTGTTTGGTGTGTATTTTGGGCCGGAGGCATCATCGGGCCGTATTTCTCCGAGAACGACGATGGTGTGGCCATCACGGTAAACGGCGAACGATACAGATCCATGATAACGAACTTTTTCTGGCATGAAATCGACAATATGGATGTCGAGGATATGTGGTTTCAGCAGGACGGCGCTACGAGCCACACAGCGCGCGCCACAATGGATCTTCTGCACGAGCGCTTCGGAGGAATGGTTAACTCGCGCGGAGGCGACATCTACTGGCCACCGAGATCGTGCGATTTAACCCCACTAGACTATTTCTTGTGGGGTTTTCTTAAATCGCTGGTCTACGCAAACCAACCACAAAACACTGATGACCTCAAAGTCAACATACGCCACGCCATCGATGAAATACAGCCCGATTTGTGCGCCAGAGTCATTGAAAATTGGACTTCTCGTATGCGCGCCACCAAGCAAAGCCGAGGTGGCCATTTGAACGATATTATTTTCCATACATAATGCCTTCGAATACTCTTTCAAACAAAAAATAAATTTCATTTATACCTCTCACACAACTTGCTTTATTTTATTTTAAAGATCGAGCGCGCTTATTGGCGGACCCTTTATTTTTACCCGCTGTAAATTTGGCTTTTGTAAAAACGTCTGATTCACCCTGTGAATTATTATACTTCCTAAGCCCGGCTATTAATTAAAAGTCGTAACATGTATGATTTTGCAATGTACATTTTCAGACATCCGTGATTTTATTTGAAAATTTCAATTTGAAGACTAACAAGTGTTTCCAATCCCAGACTAAACATGAAGTAAAATTTCAAGTTTAAGTTTACAAAAGCCTGAAAATTTGGCTTGGTCGCGTAGCACAGCCAAATTAGGCTATTCTAAACAAGACAATTCCTTTTCGAAACAGGAAGTTTCCACGCCCCACCCTGCATTAAAGTATGCAATTTTCTTACTTATTAAATTTTTTTATAATTAACTGTTGAAATTGTGATAACAACAATTATTGTTTGAATGTTTCAGCGAGTGTAGAATTGGATTACAAACTCAGGTGGGACATGTTCAAGCTGACAGAGTTGGACTGTTTTAGTGCCATGCTGACCAGACTGTACAAACAGGAACTACAGAACATCGTCATGCGATATGAAAGCTACAGGTGACTGCTTACTAATTTTAAAACTCACAAAATAATTCTTCGAAAGGATTTTTTCCTATAAATGTTCAGACATTCGTTCTTTTTATAATTTATCAATTTGAAGTTAAGCATGAAGTCAAATGTCAAGTTTAGAAAAACCTGATAATTTGGATTTGCCGGGCTGAGGTTTCAGGTTTTATAAATAAAACACTGTTTATCACTTTGTTTGTATAACAATTGGTTTATTTGGTGACTATAGTTTCGATACTACACGTATCATTATCAAACCGTTAGTAACAAAAAACTACAAAGGAACATTATTTATATTTGCAAATTTTCTAATAACAGCGTTAAAGAGGGGGGTGTATTTAAGGTCAAGCTGGTCGTTAATTACGGGAATTTCCCGATTAGCGCGGGCTCTGTGAATCTCCAAAGACTCCAGGAGGTCCATCTTTCTACCCTTCTCGGCAAAGTGAATAACTGAAAGTACATCCTCGCCAAAAGAATGGTTATTTTCAATCAAATGTTTGGCGAAAGATGACTTATCAATTAATCTATGCCGAAAAGAGTAAAGATGCTCACTGAGTCTGGTCTTAAAATTACGACCAGATTGACCTATATACACTCCCTTACAATCATTACAGGTTAATTTATATATTTCAGGTTTTTCTAAACTTGACATTTGACTTCATGCGCCACCCGTATAAAACACTGATTTAAATCGAAGTTCAAAATCCTCTAGATTATGAAGTAACCTATCATCTAACCCAGTGATGGGGAAACTACGGCCCGCGGGCCAAGTCCGGCCCGCGGAAAGGTTTAATCCGGCTCGTTTAAGAGTGCCGTCGTGAGAATGTTTGAACGCGTTCTTACTTCGCAATATGACGACCCGCATAAAAACTACCTACCTACGATTAAGCATTATTCTTTGTCCCGCTACGATTGTCTGGTTATTACAAATGGCCCGTCTTAAAAAAAGTTTCCCCACAACTGATCTAACCGAACCTGGTGGTTTAGTTTGGTTAAACTCCAGAATTAGGTTAGATGACAGATTATGAAGTAACTTAACTTCATAATCTGTCATCTAACCTAAACCGGTGGTTTAGTTAGGTTAAATCTCCAGAATTAGGTTTAGTTAGATGACAGATTATGAAGTTAGGTTTTAGTATATTCTTTTTAATTTTAATATTTTTATTTTTTGTATTTGCAGCAATATTATTTATTTAAATATTTACTATTATAAGTTAGATTTGTTTATTTTTTGTAAAAGGAGATTCCGTTTAATAAAGAAACTTAAACTTAAACTACATAATCTGGAGGATTTTGAACTTCAATTTAAATCAGTGGTTTATACGGACGGCACATGAAGTAAAATTTCGAGTTTAGAAAATCCTGAAAATTTGGATTTGCCGGTCCAAATTTTCAAGCTTTTCTAAACTCGAAATTTTACTTCATGCTAAACTTCAAATTGAACGCTTTTAAAAAAAGAACAAATGTGTGAACCTTTATAGGGAAAACTTCATAATCTGTTATCTAACCTAACCTAATTCTGGAGATTTAACCTAACTAAACCACCACCAAATTATGAAGTAACCCAGGGTTTTTCAACCGGAGGAGCACGCCACATTAGGGGGGCGTAGCAAGTTATCAGTGGGGCATGACAGATTTAGTAAAGAGTAGTAATTAAATCAGGGTTGGAGGAGGGGCGGGGGCGTGGAGTTATTAGGAGAGGCGCGACCTAAAAAAGGTTGAAAACCCCTAAAGTAACCTAACTTTATAATCTGTCATCTAACCGAACCGAGTTCTAAAGATTTAACTTAAGCTTACTCCACAAACAGTAATCTAACCTTAGGTTATAATCTACCATCTAATCTAATTCTAGAGATTTAATCTAAAACATGATTCGAATCCTGCCCAGCTCTGTAATCTACCATCTAATCTAATTCTAGAGATTTAATCTAAGGATAGATAAACAAACAACTATCATGTAAATATTATAGAGTTGGGTTAGGTGACGGTTTAGCACCCAACCTAACTCTATAATATCACAGAGTTAGGTTAGGTGGGGGTTTAGTACCTTTTTTTTTTTTTTTTGAAGAGGAGGAAATGCTTTATGCACTACCAGTCTACCTGGGATGTGTGAGACTCAACCTTATCTAAAGGATTGTTACTCACTAAAACCTCACTCTTATGTAATCTAGCAACCAACTTGGCATCGCTTGCGCATTCCATCAAGTTGCTTGCATGAAGGTCAGTTAAAATTCAAAAGTCAAATAATTCCCTTTCTTCATATTCTTTGATAGTAATAATTTTGTCGATCATATTTTTAATAAGGTTCCATTCTTCTAGTCCAATCATCATGAGTTCAATTAATTCGCTGCAATTTTCAAAAGATCCAAATTTATCGATAATAATATCCCTGTTAAGGTTTACCTGGAGTATTTTAATGATGTTCAGTTTAGTGGGCATTCAGTCTCTCCCCACTCCGTGTTTCTCATTTTCTTAATCATTTCTCTGTATATCTGGCATTTCATTGATTCAGCTCTGTGCCCTTCTTTGCCACATAAGTAGCATCCTTTTTCGTTTTTACAGTCTGCTATCTTATGCCCTGTCTTTCCGCAGTTGTGACAGGTGCTTTCTCCCAATTTTGCGGTACAGTCTTTTCTGATGTGTCCCACTCTACGACATCCATAGCATATAGGGGGTCTGATTAGAAGTCTTACCCTCCATCTATTCCAGCCTTTACCGACCCTTCCCTTTGCTGCTAGTTGTCGCGCAAGGATTCCCAGTAGTGACACGAAAGCTTGTTTTGTACCCTGTTCACTCTTCTTTTCCGGGAGTCTGACCTTGATATTTTCTATCCTGCCTAGCTCACCTTGTATGGTATTTACCAGCTCTTCTTCCGTTGTTTCTTCCCCTAGGTCCAGAAATTGCACAGTCTCTTCGTGGTGCTCTTTTATCTCTGCCATTGGCTGCATTTCGTCCGCCAGTGCCTTTTTAAAAGCTTCCAGTGTGTAGCCCCTTTGTCGGCGTACCTGCAGCTTAATGTTTCCTCCCTCAGTTCTCTGTATCCTGTTTACATTCACTCCAGTCGCGTCTACCTTGGTTTTCATTGCTGTTAGCACTTCGCCGTATGTTTTGCCGTCCTAGGGTTTAATAATGACCGTTTCCGTACTTCTGTTGCTCGCTGGGGACGTTCCTCCTTTGCTTCCACCCTCTTGGCGTTTTTTCATGTAGATGTTCATGTCCATTTCGTGTTGACGGAGTGTCCACTCCAGTATATTTCTTGTTGTGTTATTGTCTACCGATTTTGTGGTAGTGCATACAGTTTGGGTCCGATTGTGCTGTTTTGCTCTTCTCACAATCGTTCGGGTTGCTTCAATTATATCCGCCACCTGATCCACCAGGGCAATATGTATGTATTGCTGTTGTATATCTTCTAGTTCCCCTCCCGTTGTTATTATACCGCTTTCCATGACGCTGCATGTTGGCGCTCCTAGGGTAATCTTTGCCAGGGCTTTCTTGACCTGCGGATGTATCTTCGTTAGGTCTTGGATATCTGTGCCTTCCATATCTTTCTCGTGGATGAAGAGTACAAGGTCTTCCGTATTATCCTTTAGGGGGTCCTCGCGTTCTAGTTTGCATCTTCTATAGACTTCCTCCGGCCATACCTCCGTTAGTATCTGTTTCACCTTCACCTGGTCGTGCTCTAGGGCGCCCATGATTTCCGCAGCTCTAGATTGCCTGCTTGCGTCCGCATAGCTCAGCGTCTGGACTTCCACTGTTGCTGTATGTTTTTTTGTTTGTTCTGTGTGTTACTTCATGGTGTCTATAATGTCCTCCACAAAGTCCAGAGGGCCCTCTGCCGTTAATCTGTCCGCTATTCTTTTCAGTTTCTTGGACGTCGCCTTGATTTCTACTTTGGTGTTTGCGTATTCCTTCACCTGGTCTGAGAGTGTGTTTATAGTCTTAATGGTTTCTTTTAAGATCATTCTCATCTTTAGCAGTTCGTCTTCATGGGACTTCCTTGTGGTTTCTGTTTTCCCTCTTTTCGGTGGCGTGTCTTCCATCCTCCTCCGTTTCGTCTCACTTTGCACTTGCTTGGGGGGTGGAGTTCTCTCCCTTCTTTTGCCCTTGGCGAATGGATTGTCCTCTTCTATGTTGTCCTTGCAGTAGCTGGATGACGATCCTGGTTGGCCTGCTTGCTCGCCTTCCACGACCGGTTCTGGGTTTCCGACTCCCAGAGTGGGTGTTTCTTTTTGTTTTGTGTCCATGTTGTTTTTATTTCGTGTGTCATTTTATGGCTACTGACCAGCCGCGCTCCCTGACGGTTGTTTGCGGTGTCGGGTCCCACCCATTTATTCTTTTGTGCCATCCTGTTGGTCCGCGGGAGGTATTTTATTTCCCTCCTACCCGCCGGCAAGCCGGTTAGGGCATTCCCCTATCCGCCACCTGGGGACGCGCTCGGTAGGGGTTTCAGGTGTCCCCATCTCCCTTCTAAGGAGATCCGCCAGTTGCCCGACGGCCCGAGGGGGGTTTAGTACCTAACCTAACTCTATAATATTTACATGTTAGCTGTTTGTTTATTGTCTATCCTTAGATTAAATCTCTAGAATTAGATTAGATGGTAGATTATTGAGCTGGGCAGGATTCGAATCATTCAGGATTCAAATCATTCAGGATTCAAATCATTCAGGATTCGAATCCTTTTAGAGGATTCAAAAGAGGCATTCGAATACTTTAGTTCAACTGGATTCGTGATCCGGATTCGTTACATTTTTTTATGAGGATTCGTATTCGAATCCAAATATGGGTGATTCGAATCCTTGTAAAAGCATTCGAATATTTATAAAAGGATTCGAATATTTATAAAACGAATCGAATACTTGCAAAAGGATTCGAATACTTACAAAAGGATTTGATCGTCAGAAATAATTCGAATTGTAAGGATTAACATGAAAAAAATGTCCTTTGTGTGTTTTTAAATTTCTCGTTAAACCACCGTTTTATACGCGTGGCGCATGAAGTAAAATTTCGAGTTTAGAAAAGCCCAGAAAATTTGTCTCGGGTCGCTGCGCGACCCTCGACAAATTTTCACGGGGCTTTTCTAAACTCGAAATTTTACTTCATGCTTAGTCTGGGAGTGGAAACGCTCGTTCAAAACTTTAAACTGAATGCTTTGATAAGAACATTAAGTGACTAAAAATATTTTTAAAGATAATAATCTAGTTTTTAAAATTTTGTTTAATATTATTTGAAGTAAAACTGACATGGTATAGTATTTTTCAAGCTCTAGTGCTGAGCAATAAGAAATAATCTCGAGTACCGCCAATAAAAAATACAATGCCTCTTTAAAATTGTAGCCGCTACTGCATCAGGCATGATTTATAGGGGGTTGGTTTCAGAGGGTTTCTACCTGCAAAAAATGTTTCCATATTTTTGGTATTCTGACAGGAAATATCTCAAGTAATTTAAACAAAATATAATTCTAAAAATGGCAATGTGTCCGTCACAGCATTTTCCCTAATATTTAATAAGTAAATTCATCTTTACCATTAGCTATTCAAGGATGTTTGCGCGTAACTTCTTTGCAATGCTTTTTAGTTCATCTCATTTTAAAATTTATGCAATCAACATGAAACTCATAGAATTTATTTGGAATGTATTTAACTCACATCTTATAGAAAGAAAATTGAATCATCTTGACGTATTTTCCTAAAATATTTAGCCAAAGTTGATATTATGCAATAAAATTTACAATTTTGTTAAAAATTAAAAATTTTATACCATCAACATGAAATTCACAAAATTTACTTAGAATTGTTTGCACTTACATTTTGTAGAAAGAAAATTAAATTATATTATCACATTTTCTTATAATATTTAGCCAAAGTTCTAATTTTGAAATAAAATCAATGATTTTTGAGAGTGTTTTCATTTAAACAATTGTAAAAAATTAGCAGATTATCAAAACAACTTAAAATTCTAAGAATCTGCACATAAATGAATAAACTTTAATTAATTGGTTATAATTGAAAAATATATTTACTAGATATTCCAAAATATCAAATCAAAGTTAAAATTTGAATTGATTTATATTTATTATATAAAATTAAATTCCATTCAATTTGAATAAATTCTGATTATTTTGAACTTTTACAATTTTGTTTCTGATTGATCGCCTAACGAGGGTTTCCACTCCCAGGTTAAGCATGAAGTAAAATTTCGAGTTTAGAAAAGCGTGAAAATTTGGATTTGCCGGGGCGCGCGAGCGAAGCGAGTCGCGCCTCGGCAAATTCAAATTTTCACGCTTTTCTAAACTCGAAATTTTACTTCATGCGCCACGCGTACTAAAGACTGACCTATAGTGGAATCTTCAACCAATTGGTAGGAGTGAAATAAATGTAGTATGTTAATTATCAACTGTTTAATTGACGGGGAAAGACACATCACCACCTATTTTAAATATTTGGGTTACAATTTTTGTTTCACGCCCTAAAACAATTATACTTTTTTTTACTATATACTTGTGTAACAGAAAAACCAACAGTGTTGAATATTTATGTTTGGGTTTTATTTGTATAAAAATTTAATATCTAAATTTAGACCAGAATTATCATTTTACACCCTAAAATAAAAATGACGTTTATCTTTATTATAAAAAATACTTAGAAAGAAATTAAAAACATTGTACATTTTCTTCCTTTAAAAATTACTGAATGAAATTGAATAAACTGCCTTTTTCCTTTCATTAAAAATAAAATAAAAGGAAACTTTCTATTTTCCTCTGTTCATTTTTTCACAATTTTTTTTTCATTTTTTAGACGGCATAATTTGTTAATTACATAAACATACATAAAAGCCAATTTTTATATTATCTACAACTTTTATCAAAGAGATTTTTTTATATGATCATTTTATAGATAAATTTTAAAAAATGCTAAGAGTAAACTACCAGTTCCGGTTCCCACATTTTCACCAAAAGCTTTTCCTATCCTAGGATTGTAATAAAAAGCTTAAGTTTATAATGTCATCTTAACATCTTGATTGGTTTGGGCTGTACAATGGTGACAGACACACTTTTTTTTTAATGGTCTTAGTTAACAACTATCGGGGAAACAAATCTCAAAATGTCATGTTGACTATCATGATGACATGACAGCATCATTGTTTGACAATTGGTTCATAATTAATTTAATACCAAACTTAGCTGCAAAATCAGTAATAGTTTTAGATAACACTTCTTATCATAGTTGCCAAATTGACAAAGCACCCACAGCGGCAAATAAAAAAGATGAAATAGCTAAATATTTATATGAAAATAATTTGTTTTTTGAAGAACATTTACCAAATCCCAATTGATTGAAGTTCTAAATAGTCGTAGTAAAAAAAGAAAAACATATTATATCGATCAATTGGCAGAAGAACACGGACATACAGTGGTACGTTTACCTCCGTACCACTGTATTTTTAATCCAATTGAGTTAATATGGGCTCAATTAAAAGGAAATGTGCGGAAGAATAATGTAACTCCAAATTTAAATAAATCAGTAATAGATTTAGTCAAAAAAGAAATAAAAAATATATCTGCCGACCAGTGGTCAAGAAAAAAGAGTATAATACGTTTGATTCAAGTTATCAATTTTTTATAAATACACAAGACTGACAGTGATGACTCAGATATAGATATAGACAATTAAAATATTATTATACACAATTTCTAAAAATGTTATAAGACAACGTTGTAGACAATAATAAAGTAATGTTTTTCGTTATTTGACATATAATATGTTTTAACCCATTGTCTCTGTGATCTAGTTATTTTGTTTAAATTTAAAATGAGATGAACTAAAAAGCATTGCAAAGAAGTTACGCGCAAACATCCTTGAATAGCTAATCGTAAAGATGAATTTACTTATTAAATATTAGGGAAAATACTGTGACGGACACATTGCCATCTTTAGAATTATATTTTGTTTAAATTACTTGAGATATTTCCTGTCAGAATACCAAAAATATGGAAACATTTTTCGCAGGTAGAAACCCTCTGAAACCAATCATGCCTAGTGCAGTAGCGGCTACAATTTTAAAGAGGCATTGTATTTTTTATTGGCGGAACTCGAGATTATTTTTTATTGCTCAGCACTAGAGCTTGAAAAATACTATAGCCACAATCTGAAATGATAAATTTTTCTGACATTTTCCTGATTCAAGATTTTTTTCCCTGGCCTTTTAATATAATTTTCTTCTCTGGGAATTGTTGAATTGTTTTCATTGTTTTTGTCCATATTCAAGTTCATTTTATAAATTTTTACGCGTTTTGTAATTTGCCTGCTGATTTTGACAAATTTAATAAGATCATATGGCTTTTTTGTTAATATTTCGGTCAATTTGAATATAATTCCATGACTTTTCTCTGACTTTCCCAGTTTTAATGATATTCAGTGAATTTTTTATTTACTTGATTTTCAGGCATTCGTCGATTTTATAATAGAGTTCAATTTGAAGTTTTGAACGAGTGTTTCCACTCCCAGGCTAAGCATGAAGTAAAATTTCGAGTTTAGAAAAGCCCCGTGAAAATTTGTCGAGGGTCGCGCAGCGACCCGAGACAAATTTTCGGGCTTTTCTAAACTCGAAATTTTACTTCATGCGCCACGCGTACAAAACACTGATTTGAAGTAAAGTTCAGAAACACACAAATACATCTTTAATCAGAGTAACAGGGAATCGGATAATTAGTCTGTTATCAACGATGTTCAGTGTTAATAATAAATAATTAGGTTTTGAATATTTTTATTTGAAATAAAACAACGCAGTTGGGAGGGTTTTACTTTTATTGTTGAACACTGCAACATGTTTCACCACACAGTGGCTTCATCAGGCATTATTTCATCTACCTGATGAAGCCACTGTGTGGTGAAACATGTTGCAGTGTTCAACAATAAAAGTGAAACCCTCCCAACTGCATTGTTTTATTTCAAATAGTATTATGGAGTTTCATCATGTATCCGCCTCATCAATTAAATATTGAATATTTTTGTTAAAACAACCAGTAACGATATTTGTATATTAATGGTTGCAAAAAAAATAATAAAATCTAATTTATTCTTAAAGGATTTATATTCGAAAAAACAGGATTCGAATCATATTTATCTCTTACGAGTCCTTTATTCAAGTATTCGTGATTCGAATCATATTACGTGATTCGGATTCGTGATTCGAATCCTTTTTACGAGGATTCGTCCCAGCTCTGGTAGATTATAACTTTAGGTTAGTATACTATTCGTGTCATAACCTTAAGTTAAATCTTTAGAATTCAGTTAGGTTAGATGACAGATTATGAAGTTAGGTTAGATGGCTGTTTGTGGAATAAACTTTTAAAAGAAATCATCAAGCTAAAAAAGCTCAACATTTTTTTAATTACAGGTCGGCTTTATTAGTGGAGATGGAAAAGTTCCAAATGCACCGTCAAAACTCTAGGGCTGTGACTGGGAATCATCAGTGATGAACAAAAAGAAGAAATCAATTGTGTTCCTATATTGTAATTTTTTTTTCATATCCTTCCTTCAACTTCGAGTTTACTCACCCTTCGATATTTTTATACGTTTCCTTCCTATAACTTCAAGTATACTCAGCTCTCCGAATTTTTATATGTTCCTTCATACAACTTCAAGTTAACTCACCCTTCCGTTTTTTTTTTATACAGGGTTATTCAAAATAAAGAACAGATTTTAAACATTTATTTCTTCCAAACTACAAAGGTTAGAAACACAATTCCAACGTTTCTGGAAAGAGAAAAGTTCAATTTTTTGTATGTGTTTCCCGTGCTGTGAATTTTTTTGGGCTCCTTTTGTAAACTGTACGAATACGCTCCACATTTTCATTCGTTTCTGGAAAGAGAAAAGTTCAATTTTTTTATTGATAATGAAGGTTTAAATTAAATTACACTTGGTTTGTTTCACAATTTTTTACTTTACTATTTACTCGACTAGTTTCGCGTTTTACAGCATTATCAGTCCTGATACTCAAACAAACCAAGTGTAATTTATATCGGACACTTTTTTCTCATTAATCACTTGGTAAAACATTTTATAATATAATGGTTTGTAAATTAAATTCACTTGGTTTTGTTTCACGCACATATAAGTGAAACAAAACCAAGTGAATTTAATTTACAAAGTGTAATTTAATTTAAACCTTCATTATCAATATTTAAAAATGTTTCACCAAGTGATAAGTGAGAAAATTATTCAAGAAATCAATTTTTTTTATGTGTTTCCCGTGCTGTGAATTTTTTTGGGCTCCTTTCGTAAACTGTACGAATACGCTCCATATTTTCATTCGTCCCGTGATTTTCTGTTTGTAGATGCAATCAACGTCTACGAATTTTCAATGCCACTAGTAAATCTGCTTATGACGAGGCAGTAACAAGCACGTTGAACTTCAATAATAGACTCTAGTTAGCTATTGATAATGGGTACTTAGTACCCGAAATGTACATCTAGCAAGAAAAATAAAAGTGAAGAAAGGAATATAACTGTGTTTAATTAAGTGAATAGGCTCTAGTTTTGCTAATTGCAGCACACAAAGTGCTTTTTCTTGTTGTATCGCCATTTTACTACAGACAATCAAAATGACAAGCAACAGTGCCAATGTGGCCGTGGTTGGATCTTCTGCCTGGTTTGTTCAAATTTAAAACTTTTGTCTGTCCAAGAACGTTGGAATTATAGTTCTACCTTTTGTAGTTTGGAAGAAATGAATGTTTGAAATCTGTTGCTTCTATTTAAATAGCCCCGTATATAACTTCAAGTTTACCCACCCCTTTATGCATTTCCTTTGTACAACTCCAAGTTTACTCACCCTTCCGTTTTGTTTTTTCTTAAGCTAGTATATCCAGGAGCCGGCTATATTTTTTTAAATTTTAATGTGGCAGGCGTAAAAAGTGTGATTATTATTTCAATTAATTAACAAAACAAAAAAGCAAACAAGTATGTATTTATATTTAACATAAATTATTTTTATTATTTACACTTTCACATGATTTAAGCTTAGCATAGTTTTTGTTTTTTTTTTTTAAATATCTGTGGCCTTAACGTTGCCTTTTCCCGTCGAAGTCACTGCAAGTGCGAACGTGTATATCAAAGCCTGAATAGTCTTTTATACCGTTCAAATTTAAAACTTTTGTCTGTCCAGGAACGTTGGAATTATAGTTCTACCTTTTGTAATTTGGAAGAAATGAATGTTTGAAATCTGTTCCTTCTATTTGAACAGCACCGTATATAACTTCAAGTTGACCCACCCCTCTGCATTTTTATGCATTTCCTTCGTACAACTCCAAGTTTACTCACCCTTCCGTTTTGTTTTTTCTTAAGCTAGTATATCCAGGAGCCGGCTATATTTTTTTAAATTTTAATGTGGCAGGCGTAAAAAGTGTGATTATTATTTCAATTAATTAACAAAACAAAAAAGCAAGCAAGTATGTATTTATATTTAACATAAATTATTTTTATTATTTACACTTTCACATGATTTAAGCTTAGCATAGTTTTTGTTTTTTTTTTTTTAAATATCCGTGGCCTTAACGTTGCCTTTTCCTGTCGAAGTCACCGCAAGTGCGAACGTGTATATCAAAGCCTGAATAGTCTTTTATACCTAGCGTTGTTGTGCTGAAAGTAAATTAATAAAAATAGAAGCTTTTATTTTTTTTAAACGTGGTTGTTTCTTAACTGACTAATGCCAAGAGGAGCCAATGTTTATGGGAGAACTGGAAATCGAGTAGAAAAGGAGGACTATGGTCAGGATGTGGGGTAAGAGTAAGACTGTATAAACCAATCACCGATCTCGCTTCTGGATGCAGCATCCAAACGGAGTTACTAAATTTTATATAGAGACTGGTTAACTGGATATATATGAACTCTGCTTATGCCAAGGGGAGCCAATGCTTATGAGAGAATTGGAAATTGATTAGAAAAGGAGAGACTATGGTCAGGATGTGGGGTAAGAGTAAGACAGGCGACTTATACACCAATCACCGGTTTCGCTTCTGAATGCAGCATCCAAGCGGAGTTACTAAATTTTATATAGAGACCGGTTAACTGGATATATATGAACTCTGCTAATGCCAATGCTTATGAGAGAATTGGAAATTGAGAAGAAAAGGAGAGACTACGGTCAGGATGTGGGGTAAGAGTAAGACAGGCGACTTATACACCAATCACCGGTTTTGCTTCTGAATGCAGCATCCAAACGAAGTTACTAAATTTTATATAGAGACCGGTTAACTGGATATATATGAACTCTGCTAATGCCAAGGGGAGCCAATGCTTATGAGAGAATTGGAAATTGAGTAGAAAAGGAGAGACTATGGTCAGGATGTGGGGTAAGAGTAAGACAAGCGACTTATACACCAATCACCGGTCTCGCTTCTGAATGCAGCATCCAAGCGGAGTTACTAAATTTTATATAGAGACCGGTTAACTGGATATATATGAACTCTGCTAATGCCAAGGGGAGCCGATGCTTATGAGACAATTGGAAATTGAGTAGAAAAGGAGAGACTACGGTCAGGATGTGGGGTAAGAGTAAGACAGGCGACTTATACACCAATCACCGGTCTCGCTTCTGAATGCAGCATCCAAACACGGTTACTAAATTTTATATAGAGACTGGCTAACTAGATATACAGAGTTTTATGTATTTGGGGTTTGGGTGTTGGTGGAGAAGTTTTCTCCGACCACTTTGATACGAGAGTAAAGAAAGATGTATTCAACGTGGTGGTATTTATTTACAGTATTTACAAGCAGTTATTTATTGAATATCATGAGTATGAGTGATTCTACGACGATAAGCGGCTCTGACGTGGTATCGTCGTGGGTCGTAGGACGGTATGCTGAAGGGGTCCACTCCTTGGTATCGCGGCGGACTATCCTGTAGTGCTGTCACGCAGAATGTCTTCTCCGGGGTTTTTGGCAGGGGAGTGACTGCAGGCGTTCTGGAGCTTGGCTTCGTCCAGAAATGTGGTCCTGGTGCATCCGTACTTCGGGCACGGTCGTCTTTCCTGCGGTCGCGTTGTCTTGGTCGGCGGCAGCGGTGATATCGGCCTGGGTAACGACGGCTGTTGCTGCGCTTTCCTCCGCAGATTTCTTGCGTGGCGTCTCTCGCGCTTCGGTGTGAGTTCGTGTCCACGGTTTTCCATGTAACTGGTTTGATGGATTAGCGGCTATGGGTGAACTCGCTATTCCTCTGAGTCTCTAACGGCTATGGGTGAACTCGTTAGTCTAGCTAGTTACCACGGCTATGGGTGAACTCGTGGTAGGTGAGCTGTTAGACTGACTATTATTATTTTTTTTTTTTTTTTTTTTCGGGAGAGAGGAGGAAAATGCATTATGCATACCTTCTGTTATCCCACCCACGTATGGGAAGGATAACAGTAGGTTATGTCCGACTCTCACGGACTAAAAACCCCCTCTTATAGGTCAAATTCGAAATGGAATTTTTACTACTTTGTAGTGATGTTGGTGTGTTTGGTGACTTTGGATAAGTAACTGTTATTGTTACTCAAAATGAGTAGCATTTATTGGTGGCGAGTGGGTGGGGTATACTTTTTAAAAAAGGGTCAGAATCGTTACTGAAACATTTTTAAAAAATTAATTGGTAACGTCCAGTTGTAGTGGCCGTTTTTTCCTAGTTCTGAAGTTTTCAGGAACTTCGAGGGTATCTTTTAAAAGGGAGACGTCGAATTTAGAGGAATGTGCAATTGCCAATTGACGGATAAAATCCTGTAATTTCGGTACTGGTCGTTACTGACAAACCACGGAGCGCCTACGATCCTGCGGATCATGCGGCTCTGCGTGGCTTCCAGTCTGTTCATTTGCGTTTTCGAGATGTGTATCCATGACGGACAACCATAGGTCATTTTTGACCTAATCATTGCCTTGTAAATGTGAATTTTACTGGCGAGGAAAAGGGTGCTTTTTGTTAAAAGCAATAATTTTAGAGTCCCGAAGGCGGAATTAGCTTTAGTGATCGCAGATTGAACATGTTTTGCCCAGTTAAGGTGGTTATCCATTTGTAAACCAAGATATTTCACTTGTTTTACCCATGGAATTGGTGTGCCTCCAAAGGTGAGGTTTTCTTGTGGGGATCTATTAGATGGGGTGAAGTAAATTGCTTGGCTTTTTTCAGCATTTATAGCAATACACCAGTCGTTTGTCCACTCTTCCAGTTGGTTAAGTGCGGTCTGGAGTTTCGGAATCATAAAGGGCAGATGTTTGCCTCGATATAGATAAGCAGTATCATCTGCATATTGGGCCGTAATTACATTGTTTAATGTTGGCAGCTCATAAACATATATATTGAAAAGGAGCGGGGAAAGTACGGACCCCTGTGGGACGACAGCAGTCATTTTGCGTGGCGGAGATGTGGCGTTTTCGAAACGAACCGAAAAGGTGCGGTCTTGTATGAATTCCCGGATCAGATGGATTAGATATGTGGGGTAGTTAAGTGACATGAGTTTATATAACAAGCCTTCGTGCCACACTCGATCGAATGCTTTCGCAACATCGAGGAAGATGGCTAACGTGCTCTGCTTTCTGTTAAAGCCTTCGATTATGTAATCGCTGGTTCTAACAAGTTGGTGGTTGCATGAGAGGCCTTTTATGAAGCCGTGTTGCGTTTTGGGGAAACTGACTATTATCGCTTGCGCTAGCGTCTTTATACCTGCGTCTCCACCCTTGTAGCTGGATCGCGCGGTGGGGTTGTTTTCGTGTGCGTGCGCTGTAGTGGGAGTGTACGAGGGTCGTCTCGCGTACTTACGTACTCTGGTGAGTCACCCTACTCACGATGCTGTTTCGCGCGTCGGGGCTCTGCACGGGTGTGCTAAACCCCACAATGTAACACTGAACATTTTTATCCAATACAATTTGACACCTTTTATTTTTAAGTTATGTGTAAATTGGGGTGCCTATATGACCATTACAAATTGTACCCAATCAATCGCAATTAATGCTTAAACTTGTACATACAGGTAGACTTTTCTTTCAAGTATACATGTCTCAATTACAGAGTATATGCCGTAAATCTTTAGATAATCATTGTTTTTTTAAAAGAATTTAATTTGAAACTTAAAATGAGTGTGTTCCACTCCCAGACTAAGCATGAAGTAAAATTTCAAGTTTAGAAAAGCCTGAAAATTTGGTTTGGTCGCGTAGCGCGAAGCGCGGAGCGGCCAAACCAAATTTTCAGGCTTTTCTAAACTCGAAATTTTACTTCATGCGCCACCGGTACAAAACACTGACATATTACCAAGTTTAAAACACACCGCTAAACTTTACATTGAATCAGTGTTTTGTACCGGTGGCGCATGAAGTAAAATTTCGAGTTTAGAAAAGCCTGAAAATTTGGTTTGGCCGCTCCGCGCTTCGCGCTACGCGACCAAACCAAATTTTCAGGCTTTTCTAAACTCGAAATTTTACTTCATGCTTAGCCTGGGAGTGGAAAACACTCGTTTAAAGCTTCAAATTGAATTCTTTTAATAAACCAAGCATCGGAGAATGTAAAACGTATGCATATGTATACTTAAAAGAAAAATTCTCGTTATGAAAATGTTCAGTGTTACATAAAACTCTCTGTATATGAACTGTGTTAATGCCTATTCGCACCAAAGCTGAACTTTAATCAGTGATTAGTACTTCTTAAAAACACAACAATTTTATTAAAAACGCAACAATTTTATTAAAAGCTCAACAATTCCATTAAAAATGCAACATTTTTATTAAAAACGCAACAGTTTTATTATAAAACGCAACAATTTTATCAAAAATGCAAGAATTGTGTTAAAAACGCAACAATTTTATACGCGTGGCGCATGAAGTAAAATTTCGAGTTTAGAAAAGCCCCGTGAAAATTTGTCTCGGGTCGCTGCGCGACCCTCGACAAATTTTCTACGCGGGGCTTTTCTAAACTCGAAATTTTACTTCATGCTTAGTCTGGGAGTGGAAACACTCGGTCTAAACTTAATATTGCACGTTTTTATATAAAATCGACGAATGCCTGAAAATTTACAGCGTATACATTAAAAGAAACTTACATTTAAAAGAAAAATTCACAGAACGTTAAACAATAAGTCATTCATATAAATCATAAAAAATAAGTACAGAATTTTACCTAAAATCAACTGTTAGAGTTAATTTTATAATTGCTCGGTCGTTAATGGGTTAAAACAGGTTTATTTTAATTTGCTATACGGCATTTTAAATTATACAAAAAGCGGCATCTATTATCAAATACTTGAACCATTGGATTTTTATTTAAAAGTTTGTTTATAAAATAAAGAATAATTTACACAGTTATTACATAAACTGCACAAAGATAACAATTTCAATAATTCATTGTAGGCGATATTTTTGAATTACCCGCTTGCGCGCGCTATCTAACGCCGCGGAAAGGAAATGTATTTCATGTTGGCTAGACTCAAAGAGGGCCTGGAGATTAACAGGGCCATAAAAATATCGTAAACGACAACGAGGAGATTTGGAATTCCCCATTTCTGACTTCTCTTATTACCTGAAACAAAAATATTGTATATATACTTAGGAAATAATTTCTTCTGTACATTCCTTTGAAAATGGTCTAACAAACCGAAACTAGTCGGAATAAAGATTTAATTGTGAAACAATACCAAGTGCCTTTCCTTTAATTAACTTTACATTGGCTAGACTTATGAGATTTTAGGAAAGCTATGTTCAGGTTGTTGAATCAAAGAATTATTAGAAGACGAGTAGGTTATGTGAAATTGTTGTTAGCGATTATTAAAGTTTTAAACAAATGCAGTCCATATAATTTCCAACCCCGCGAAGAGGCCATCCCCGACTACATTATAGTAATTTATTTATCTCATGGTAAAACTATTATAGCCTGCTACAATTATTTTCAAATCAAAAACTTGTATTAAAATAAGAATAATTTACGCACAATACATTTCAATATCTAGTAAAAAGAACAAATATTTTATATTTATATAGATTTAATTGCAAAACTACACTAAAAGAGGCTTATAATCGAATTGTTAAGTTAATTAATTTAGTCTATAGCTTAATACATCTATACGAATTTTATCGGTGGTGACATCTGTTATCGAATAATTGAACTTTTATTAATAAATTAGTGTGTGTGTGTGTTGTCCATTATATCAAGTGTTTATTTAACTAATTGGAGTAGTGGAGAGAAAGAAATGTACTTCTTGATATTATTTTAAGAATTTTATTTTCTATACATGTTTCGGCTTAGCCATCATCAGTAGAAAACTAAAAACAGATTTACACTAAGTTTACATTATTTATAATTTTGTATAAGGTACATTGAAATAAAACAGTTAAAAAGTCACGTAAATAAAATGATCGAGATAGTTTTATAAATAAATAAAATGGCGGCTAATCTTGGATAAAAATTATTAAGTATTGGGATAGATGTTGTAGGAGTGTTATTAGGTAATATATATGAGATAATTATATTAATTAGTATTATGATGGGGGAAGTATAAGAGTTTATTTTATTTTTATTTACATAAATTATTAAATTGTAGGTTATTTTTTATATTGTTTGTGTTAGGGATGGATATGTCAGTTTTGCCGTTATGCGGTTTGGTGTTTTTGTGTATGTGCCTGGCTGGCCCGTGTCTGCGAGCACGCACACATACACATATAAATGAATGAGGAAATATTTTTAAATAGAACAAAAATGTACATTACATCCCCAATCAAATTTAATAACCTGATTAAAATACGAAAAATTTACATTATAATTTAATAAATTGCTAAACATTAATAATTGTAACAATTCAAACCCCTTATCAAATTTAATTTCAACTTATTTCGTTCAAAACAATCCACTACTTTGGATTATCAAACATCTATACGAATTTTATCGGTGGTGACACCTGTTATCAAATCATTGAACTTTTATTAAAAACCTGATGAAAATACGAATAATTTACATAATTATTAAACAAATTGCTAAACATTAATAATTTTAACAATTTAAAACACTAATCAAATTTGATTATTATACAATTTATTTTGTTTAAAACAATCCACTTTTGATTATTCAAACAAATAATTTTATCGGTGGTGACATCTCTTATCAAATAATTGAACTTTTATTAAAAGCCTGATAAAAATACGAATAATTTACATAATTATCAAACAAATTGCTAAAAATTATTAACTTTTACAATTTAAATCCCTTATCTAATTAACCTAGTTTATTTTGTTTAAAATAATCCACTATTGATTATTCAAACATCTATAAGATTTTTTTTTTTTTGGATTGATTGAGTTACTTGAAGATAATTATACTTTGATTAAAAAACACTTAGAACCTTTCTTCAATACTTTATTTTGTAACCAAATGTACATTTCGGACACGAAGTGTCCATTATCAATGGTTTGATACTAATGCCTATACGATTTTAATCGGTGCTGACACCTGTTATCAAATCATTGAACTTATATTAAAAATATGATAAAAATACGAATAGTTTACGTAATCATTAAATAATTTGCTAAGAATTATTAATTTTAACAATTTAAAGCCCTTACAGAATTTAATTACAATTTATTTTGCTTAAAACAGTCCACTACTTTTAATTATTCAAACATCTATTCGAATTTTATCGGTGGTGACACCTGTCATCAAACCATTGAACTTTTATTAAAAATCCTGATAAAAATACAAATAATTTACATAATCATTAAACAAATTGTTAAATATTAATAATTTTAACAATTAAATGCACTAATTGAATTAAATTACAATTTATTTTGTTTAAAACAATCCACTATTTTTGATTATTCAAACATCTATTCGAATTTTATCGGTGGTGACACCTGTTATCAAATCGTTGCACTTCTATTAAAAACCTGATAAAAATGCGAATAATTTACATATTTATTAAACAAATTGCTAAACATTATAAATTTAAACAATTTAAACCCCTAACCGAAATAAATCACAATACATTTCGTTTAAAACAATCCACTACTTTTGATTATTCAAATATCTATACGAATTTTATTGGTAGTGACATCTGTTATAAAATAATTGAAACTTGTATTAAAATACGAATAATTTACATACATTACATTTCAATAACTACTAAAAAGAACAATTATTTTATATTTATATAGTTTAAATTGCAAAACTACAGTAAAAGAGGCTTTTAATCAAATTATTAAATTAATTCATTTACTCTATACCTTAATACATTTACACGAATTTTATCGGTGATGACATCTGTTATAGAATAATTGAACTTTTATGAAAAACCTGATAAAAATACGAATAATTTACATAATCATTAAACAAATTGCTAAAAATTAATAATTTTAACAATTCAAATCGCAAATTAAATTTAATTACAGTTTATTTTGCTTAAAACAATTCAACATTGATTATTCAAACATCTTTACGATTTTTATAGGTGGTGACACCTGTTATCAAATCATTAAACTTTTTTTAAAAATCTGATAAAAATACGAATAATTTACATAATCATTTAATAAATTGCTAAAAATTAATAATTTAAACAATTTAAACCCCTAACTAAATGTAATGCAATTTATTTTGTTTAAAACAATCCACTACTGTTAATTATTCAAACATCTATACGAATTTTATTGGCTGTGACACCTGTTATCAAATCATTGAACTTTTATTAAAAATCTAATAAAAATACGAATAATTTACATATTCATTAAATAAATTGTTAAACAATAATAATTTTAACAATTAAGAGTACTAATCAAATTAAATATAATTTATTTCGTTTAAAACAATTCACTACTTTTGATTTTTCAAACATCTATACGAATTTTAACGGTGGTGACATCTGTTATCAAATAATTGAACTTTTATTAAAAACCTGATAAAAATACGAATAATTTACATAATCATTAAACAAGTTCCTAAAAATTATTAATTTTAACAATTTACATCCACAATCAAATTTAATTACAGTTAATTTTGTTTAAAACAATCCACTATTGATTATTCAAACATCTATACGATTTTATTTATCAATTCATTGAACTTTTATTAAAAATCTGATAAAAATACGAATAATTTACACAATCATTGAATACATTTCTAAAAATTAATAATTTAAACAATTTAAACCCTTAACTGAATTTACATACAATTTATTTTGCTTAAAACAATTAACTACTGTTAATTATTCAAACATCTATACGAATTTTATCGGTTGTGACACCTATTATCAAATCATTGAACTTTTATTAAAAATCTGATAAAAAAACAAATAATTTACATATTCATTAAACAAATTGCTTAACAATAATAATTTTAACAGTTTAATGCATTAATTGAATTTAATAAATAATAATAAAAATACGAATAATTTACATATTCATTAAACAAATTGCTAAACAATAATAATTTTAACAAGTGCTTTAAGCACTTATCGAATTTAATTATAATTTATTTCGTTTAAAACAATCCACTACTTTTGATTATTCAAACATCCATACGAATTTTATTGGTGGTGACATCTGTTATCAAACAATTGAACTTTTATTAATAACCTAATAAAAATACGAATAATTTACATAATAATTTAACAAGTTGCTAAAAATTATAAATTTTAACAATTTAAACCCCTAATCAAATTTAATTACAGTTTATTTTTTTTAAAACAATCCACTATTGATTATTCAAACATCTATACGATTCTTATCGGTGGTGACTCCTGTTATCAAATCATTGAACTTTTAATAATAATCTGATAAAAATACGAATAATTATTTACATAATCATTAAATAAACTGCTAAAAAGTAATAAATTTAATCCCTATTAACAATTATTTTTTAAACAATCCACTACTTTTAAATATTCAAACAACTATACGAATGTTATCGGTGGTGACACCTGTTATAAAATCATTGAACTTTTAATAAAAACCTAATAAAAATACGAATAATTTACATATTTATTAAACAAATTGCGAAACATTAATAACTTTAACAATTTAAAGCACTATTCGAATTTAATTACAATTTATTTCTTTTAAAACATTCCACTATTTTTGATTATTCAAACATCTTTACGATCTTTACGATGGTGACATCTGTTATCGAATAATTGAACTTTTATTAAAAACCTGATAAAAATAGGAATAATTTATATAATCATTAAACAAATTGCTAAAAATTAATCATTTAAACAATTTAAATCATTAATCAAATTTAATTACAGTTTATTTTGTTTAAAACAATCCACTATTTGTTATTCAAACATTTATACGATTTTTATTGGTAGTGACACCTGTTATCAAATCATTGAACTTTTATTAAATATCTGATAAAAATACGAATAATTTACATAATCAATTAATAAATTGCTAAAAATTAATAATTTAAACAATGTAAACCTCTAACCGAATTTAATTGCAATTTATTTTGTTTAAAACAATCCACTACTTTTAATTATTCAAACATCTGTACGAATTTTATCGGTGGTGACACCTGTTATCGAACCATTGAACTTTTACTAAGATACCTGATAAAAATACGAATAATTTACATAATCATTAAACAAATTGTTAAAAATTAATTTTTTTAACAATTTAAACCCCTTACCGAATTTAATTACAATTCATTTCGCTTAAAACAATCCACCACTTTTGGTTATTCAAACATCAGCTTGACTCGCGTAGTCGCAGCAAAATGGCCGCCGTGTGTTGGTGATATTTTGACACACAAGTGACAGCTCATTCGGGGAGACGATTATTATTTATTTTTTTTCGAAAGAGAACTTCCCCGCATTCAGGAAATAAACAACAAATTCCGCGGCGAGCATACAAAAAACAGACCGGTGAGTACAAGTTTTGCAATCACGCGAAACGCGGCGTGTCGGTTTTGATCGGGACGTGCCCCGTGTTTATCATCCTTGACAATGGTCGAGTGTAATTAAGTTAAACTGGGCGAAGACTGTTGTGAATTATTAATCCTGGCGGTGATCAATTTCGGTTCGCACGTGTTTTGTTCCGAAAATCCGGGATTTTCATGTTGGAATGTGTTAGGCTCGGTGTTGAAACGGGGTTGTTAAGTATTGTTGTCGTAGGGTGCGAGTGTGTGGGTTTAGTTTAACCGTTGCAATTATTCAATATTTGTAAGGACCGGGTGTTCAGTAGTGGCTTAAACTAGGATTAGCTTAAGCTCGGTTTAAATTATGTTTGGATTGATTGAGTTATTTGAAGATAATTATACTTTGATTAAAAAACACTTAGAACCTTTCTTCAATACTTTATTTTGTAACCAAATGTACATTTCGGACAAGAAGTGTCCATTATCAATGGTTTGATACTAATACGTATTAAAGTTAAATTATGTTCTTCACAATGTTCTCATTAATCACTTGGTGAAACATGATTAAAATAAAAACACTTGGTTTGTTTCACTAACGTTGATGTAACGACTGTGATGCAGTATATATAGGACAGACCGGACGATCATTCCAAATCCGTCTCGACGAACACAAAAAAGATGTTCTAAATAAAAAACAATCAACGGGTATGTCCAAACACTGCATCACAGCCGGTCATCTATACAACAGCAATAATTTTAAAATATTGTATACAGGCAATAAGGGTCGTATACTGAATTTCAGAGAAGGCTTGGAGATAAATAAAGCAATAAAATCGGGAAAACATGTGGTCAATGACAATGACGAGCTATGGATCTCCCCAATAATGAACGCCCTTATTACCTGATTTTGTATATAAATATCGTGTAAAAAAGTATTCTCTGTACATTCCTTGATAATGGCTAGAAGCCGAAACTAGTCGGAATAATAAGTAAAACGTTAGTGAAACAAACCAAGTGTTGTTATTTCAAATTTTAAATTATGTTTATCGTAATGCAAAACCCGACACCATATGGTAAAAGGGAATACTGATTATATATATATATATATCGTAATGCAATTTCAACCAAGCTTAACGTAAGCTCTGATTAAACAATTATCGCTACTACCTGTCGCTCCGGTCTATGTAAAACTATAGGTTTGTTTGTTTTTACTGCGCTAAGTTGAACTGAGTTTAAGTTTGTGACGTCATAGTTCGAGTTAGTGTAACTTCACATTTACAATTGCAGGCGTCCAGTTCATGTAACTCCGTTCGTTATTATAAAAGATTCTGCGGGCGCCCATGATAATATTAGATCTCTTGTCTGGGCCCTGAGAACGGTATATACAGGGAGTTTTTCTTTTAAGTGTACATATCCCAATTACAGCGTATATATTTAAATCTTCAGATATTCGTTAAAAATGTTCAATTTGAAGCTTTAAATTAGTGTTTTCCACTCCCAGACTAAGCATGAAGTAAAAATTTCGAGTTTAGAAAAGCCTAAGAATTTGGATTTCAATTTGAATCTTTAAACGAGGGTCTTCCACTCCCAGACTAAGCATGAAGTAAAATTTCGAGTTTAGAAAAGCCTAAGAATTTGGATTGGCCGCGTAGCGAAGCGGAGCGGCCAATCCAAATTAGGCTTTTCTAAACTCGAAATTTTACTTCATGCGCCACGCTTAAAAACACTAATTTACAGTGAGGTTCAAGAAACACACACATACAACCACAATTATAGGCAACCTAATACACGTTAGAGTTATTGGGTTACCTATAATTACTGTTTTAAACAATTTGTTTAGCGCAGAATTTGACTCACGTTTTATTCACATGTACATATTAGATTGCTAAAGCTGTATATTTTAAACTTTACGATATTTCAGTGGTTTATACGTGTGGCGCATGAAGTAAAATTTCGAGTTTAGAAAAGCCTAATTTGGATTGGCCGCTCCGCTTCGCTACGCGGCCAATCCAAATTTTCAGGCTTTTCTAAACTCGAAATTTTACTTCATGCTTAGTCTGGGAGTGGAAGACCCTCGTTTAAAGATTCAAATTGGAATCATTTAGAAAAGCAACGAATGTCGTAAAATTTACAGTGTATGCATACGTATACCTGAAAGAAAAATTTCCTGTATTTAGAAATCACATTTATGCACACACAGTTGTTATTTTATTGTAATAAAATGTTAAGTTTAATAATGTAATTTGAAATATCTTCAGCAATTTAGTTAAAATTTAAATATGTAAACAAAAATTTATTAATATAAACAATTTCAGTAAAGTAAAGTAAAGTAAGTAAAGTAAATTTATTTATGGTAAACACCATTTGTACATAAAATTACAACGTAATATAATTAATTAAAAAAAAATATATATAAAAATCAAATATAACAGCTAATCGACGTAATTGTGCGTGTATATATAGTAATTATAGAAATAACATAAATTGAATAACATAAATCATAGAAATAACATAAATTGCACAAACTAGAAATGACGTTTTAGCCTAAACTTTAAATTAGATAGAGTTGTGTTGAAAAGGTCAAACCATGGATGGGCACAATATTCATTCGCAAGAGCCATTAAGCGAGTACTACAAGTAACATTCATGACTACAAAACAAGAAATCGTAATGCTCTCTCTGTAAAGACAAAATAGCCGTATTGATTTATTTTATTATTCGCCCAATATTTACGGAATTAAGATATTCAATAAACTACCATCAAATATCAAGGAGAGTAAAAATCAACATATTTTCAAAAATAAACTTAAGTCTTACTTAACAGAGCAATCATATTATTCTGTAAATGAATATTTGGCATCTTAATTTTAATTATATTTATTTCGGAAAGGAAATTAATGTATACGTTTTTTTTTGTACTTATCCTATGTATTGTATTTTGTATTGTTGGGACTAATAAAGAATTATTATTACGATTATGTATGTTACATGAATTTCACAATATTTTAGTGTTTTATATGCGTGGCGCATGAAGTAAAATTTCGAGTTTAGAAAAGCCCAGAAAATTTGTCTCGGGTCGCTGCGCGACCCTCGACAAATTTTCACAGGGCTTTTCTAAACTCGAAATTTTACTTCATGCTTAGTCTGGGAGTGGAAAACACTCATTTAAAGCTTTAAACTGAACTTTTTTAACGAATACCGAAGATTTAAGTATATTCACGATGTAATTGGGATATGTAGACTTAAAAGAAAAACTCCCTGTATATATTAAACTTGTTGATCTGGGAATTAATTGTTGTAGAAAATGTCGTCAGCAGGACCATATAATTATTCCTATATTTTTAAATACATCATCATTGGTGATATGGGTGTTGGGAAATCTTGCCTGCTACATCAGTTCACAGAGAAAAAATGTAAGTAAATGGAAATATATTTTTTGAAATCAATTATTTCTAAGATCAGTTTACGTAAGAACTGTTTACTTAAGCTTGTTGATCTAAGACAGTGATGGGGAAACTACGGCCCGCGGGCCAAGTCCGGCCCGCGGAAAGGTTTAATCCGGCCCGTTTAAGAGTGCCGTCGTGAGAATGTTTGAACGCGTTCTTACTTCGTAATGTGACGACCCGCATAAAAACTACCTACCTACGATTAAGCATTATTCTTTGGCCCGCTACGATTGTATGGTTATTACAAATGGCCCGTCTTAGAAAAAGTTTCCCCACCACTGATCTAAGATTAGTGTTCGCGTCAAAAATTCCCCGAACTTTAGAAAATAAATTTGTACCTGACTTTTTTGTTATTTTGTAAAATTGTTTGCTCTTGTCGTGAGAGACTGGCTTCATTTTATGACAACCTGAAGAGCCGAAGACCCGAAAAACAGCAAATAAATGCTTTGTGTAAAATTTCTTGTGTGACAATGGGTTTTCGGCTCTACGTGCCCGATGAGGCGCAATAGGCGCTAATCCGTCGCCGAAAAATGTTCGTCGAAGTTATAAAATGCAGGCCAGTCGGAGAGATAATTTATTCTGTTTTTTCCACTTCTATTTTCCTTCTTTGCATGCTCTATGTTCTTCTTTCTTTATTTAAAATTTCTCCCACTTTTCACACCCTTGTGAATTCTCGTCTTCAAAACTAAAAATCGAAGAGTCTTGTTTTGAACAGCAAACGAGTAAGTTCTCTCTTTGAATCGAAAACGTGAATAATTAAAATAACAAAATAAAATAAAAATAACAAAATATTTTTCTTTTTTTTTATATAGATTTTCAAGTCAGATCTAATAATATAAAGGGTGTTTCAGAATGTTTTTAGTTTTTAGATGTTAAATAAAAAACAACAAAATCAATTAAATCTCGTTTTATTTATTGTTAAATTAAAGATCAGTTCTTGAAGTTTATTTATGAAAAACAACCGTTTGCAAATGCGCACCATTCACTTGTTCACACTCATTTAACCTGGAGCTAAAATGTTCAATCACTCGCTGGAGCATTGCTCTTGGAATAGAGATGATTTCTTCAGTGATTCTTTGCTTCAAAACATTCAGGTTGGGTGGCAATGGATTGTAAACTTTACTTTCTAGGTAGCCCCATAGGAAAAAATCAGCAGGCGTTAAATCAGGGCTCCTCGGTGGCCAGTTGATGTCTCCTCGGCGACTTATCACTCTTCCAGAGAATAAATCGTGAAGAGCAGCTAATGAGTCATTTGTAACATGAGAAGTGGCGCCATCTTGCTGGAAAAAGGTGTTGCGGTTGTAGCCCTCTTGGTTTTGCATTTCTGTAGCCAAAAAAGTCCGGAACATATGGCAATATCGATCAGAATTAACGGTCTGAGTTCGACCTCGGTCATCCTCAAAAAAATAAGGACCGATAATTCCTTGACTTGATATGGCAGCCCAAACAACAACTTTTGGCGAGTGCAAGGGCTTCTGATGCAGTTCTAGCGGATTCTCGGAAGCCCAGTATCTGCAATTTTGTTTATTCACGTGACCGTTGATGTGAAACTTTGATTCGCCGGAGAACCAGATGTTATTGAAACTCGTAAAACGGTTTTTCATTGTCCTGCAGAATTCGACTCGTGTATCAGGATCATCAGGCTTCATTTCTTGAAAAATAACAATTTTATAGGGGTGAAAATATAAATCTTTCAAAATAATGCGATGAACCGTAGAAGTCTTCAAATTAAGAGAAGCTGCGCGCAATCTCAACGAGAGTCGTGGGTCGGCCATAACAGACTGGCGAACGCGGTCGACGTTTATGTTCGTTCTTGATGTCCTTTTGCGCCCAGACGATTTGTCCGGCATTGTATTCCCAGTCTCTTCAAACTTGCGAACCCAATTCTTAATTAAATTGGCACTTGGCACATGTTTTAAGCTTGTTAAATAAAAATTTGTCCTGTAGAGGCGACGAACAATAGTATAGGAATCGTTGTTTTTATAAAACGCTCGCACGCAAAACGCGCGCTGTGGTCCAGTGAAACGATTCATGACTACTAAACTTAACAAGATGGCCAAGCGTTTGAGACCACTCCCCCCCCCCTGCTACCTGCGGTTGGCGCGAATTGGTCAATTCAAAAACGAAAAACATTTTGAAACACCCTTTACTAAATATAATTAACTTATTTAGTAATTTAACTAACAGAAAATTATTAATGGTGCGTGTATGCACCAATGGCGCTTAATGGGTTAACTATCACTTTATGATACCTGACTCTTGCATACTTCCCCCTTTCCCTCTCCCGTCTAGCTATATCCCACATACATTTCTGCACCCTTCTCTCCTCCTTCGTCAGGCCCTTGTCTATGTATTTTCTTTCTTGCGCACTTTTTAGTTTGTTTTCCAACCCTGGAAACGTGGGGGAAGGAAAGAGAGCAGTTAAGACAAAAGATAGTAGATCTGGAGGGTCAGGCGGAGAAGAGGAGGAACAACATAGTGATCAAAGGAAAGGTGTTCCAGGAGAAGGGAGAAGTGGCAGGTTTTCCGAAAGAGAGGCTGGGAGTAGAGGCGGAGGTGTAGGATACCTATGTGGTGGATAGGTATCCTACACCTCCGCCTCTACTCCCAGCGCCTCTTTCGGAAAACCTGCCACTTCTCCCTTCTCCTGGAACACCTTTCCTTTGGTCACTATGTTGTTCCTCCTCTTCTCCGCCTGACCCTCCAGATCTACTATCTTTTGTCTTAACTGCTCTCATTCCTTCCCCCACGTTTCTTTCATTTCCCTCATCTCCTCTTTCCACATCTCCCTTGCTTCCCTCATCTCCTCTCTCCACATCTCCCTCTCCTTCCTCATCGCTTCTGCAATCAGCTCCATTATCTCCCTACAATTCCCGTTGCATCCTTTTTTCTCTCCTTCACCACTCCTTTTTTTCCAGTCCCTGCTCTCCTTCCTTCTCAAATGAAGTGTCTGCCACCTTCCTCTTATCCCCTCCCTCTCCCGACTCTCCTTGTCGTTGCGGCGACCTCTGTACTCCCGCTCCTCTGTCAAACGCCTCCCTGCTTCTGTTCCCATTAATCCACCTCCTTTCTCTCTTCCTGCTTCTTGTTCCTAGTCATGGTTTTTTGAATTTCCTGCATCAAGTTGTGTTTTATAATTAACCTCGGTTTCACAAAAAAAAATCTCAGAACCGTCATTTGTGCAATTTATACAAATTCTACGGATCGTGTAATATT
>OW052244.1:105697210-105779710 GCA_932526585.2 Philonthus cognatus
AAATATCAGACATAATAATTATATATATATATATATATATATATATATATATATATAATCATTTAAAATCCCTTTTACCCTTTAGGGTGTCGAGATACATAATAATTATAATATTATAATAATTTTTTTTTTTTTAACCCGCACTTGAACAGATCAAAGCTCTTCAAGCCCGAGCGCCCCATCAATCACACTTCCAATATATATTTTTTATCAGTATTATTATTACCACAAAATAAATAACAATTCTTAATAACAAGTGATACGAACATAAAAAATAGTGTTTAAAGAAAAATACTTTATTTTATTATGCCACGAAGTCCGAGACTTTTATGTGGCAATCGGCAATAATATTATAATAATAATTATAACATTATAATAATAATTATAATATAATAATAATTATAATATTATAATAATTTATTTTTATTTATTTATTATTATTATTATTACATAACATGAGTACATATATTTTCAACAAATTAACATCCGTTCTATAATATATTTCTTTTATATTGAGCAGTGTTCTGCTCAACGTAATGAATATCCAGATGTAACAATAATAGTTCAAAGCACCTAAGTGAGTGAACACTTGTAGCGTGCTGGCATGAAGTTCTTAGAAATTTTGTGCAATATGTATCATAAATGTTGTTTTAGTTTACATAATGAGTACGGAAAAATAAATATATGATATGTGTTTATTATTCTAATATTTTTGAGAATTGAGGATAATTTTCGAAGATATAAGATTTTGAATAATAATAATAATTATAATATTATAATAATAATTATAATATTATAATAATAATTATAATATTATAATAGTAATTATAATATTATAATAATAATTATAATATTATAATAATAATTATAATATTATAATAATAATTATAATATTATAATAATAGTTATAGTCTAATTATATTATAATATACCTAATGTGCGTAACTAACTTAAATTTTAAAATAGATTAAATCATGGCACTCGAGAGGTTTTCTTTTATTGAATATATGATATGTTTTTAATCACTGTTCTAAATTATTTCTTATTTCTTATTATTATTATTATTATTACATAACATGAGTACATATATTTTCAACAAATTAACATCCGTTCTATAATATATTTCTTTTATATTGGTTTCCTTTTTTAAATAACACTAACCTAACTTTAATCCCCGGTTTAGTTCCGGGAAACGATTCGAAGATACACGGGAAACGGTCGAAACGTTCAAAATCAAACCACCTTGTTTCCATTAAAAAAGTGACTTATGCTGAAGAAAAAGAAACAATTTTTTACGAGAAAACAATGATTCATTTCCGAACCCGGCTGTCCATTAATTTAAAAAACATACCGAAAAAGAATTAAGATTAAAGAAAAAACACACTCGAGGCGCGCAAGCCGCTTTCGATTTATTTATATGATATAAAGAAGAATATAGAGATTATATTATTATATAGTTAGATTAAAAATAAATGAAAACAAAAAAAAGGAAAACTGTTATATCAGCAAAACGTAAACAATAATTAGGGTTTTTAATTATTAAGGAGTAGAGCGCGAGCGATTTATTGTTATTGTTTCCTTTCGGTTTTGTTATTGTTCATTTTTTATTTGGACTAGAACCCCAGATTTCATTTAAATTAAATAAACTGTGCAAGCCTTGATCATTTGTTTCAGTATCGGCCTGATGATAACAAAAAGTTGATCTACGTCTTTGATCGATTGAACACTAGTTGTCAAGCGTCGCGCTTAAATTTTTACATTTCATTTTTTTTCAGAGAAATATACAGAGAGTTTTATGTAACAGCGAACATTTTCATAACGAGAATACTTCTTTTAAGTATACATATGCATTTCGTTCCGACACTCGGTTTATTTAGAGAATTCAATTAGAACTTTAAACGAGTGTTTTCCACTCCCAGGCTAAGCATGAAGTAAAATTTCGAGTTTAGAAAAGCCTGAAAATTTGGTTTGGTCGCGTAGCGCGAAGCGCGGAGCGGCCAAACCAAATTTTCAGGCTTTTCTAAACTCGAAATTTTACTTCATGCGCCACCAGTACAAAACACTGACATATTGTTTTTAGAAAAATATACAGAGAGTTTTATGTAACAGTGAACATTTTCATAACGAGAATATCTTTTAAGTATACATATGCATTTCGTTGTACATTTTCCAACGCTCGGTTTATTAAGGGAATTCAATTAGAACTTTAAACGAGTGTTTTCCACTCCCAGGCTAAGCATGAAGTAAAATTTCGAGTTTAGAAAAGCCTGAAAATTTGGTTTAGTCGCGTAGCGCGAAGCGCGGAGCAGCCAAACCAAATTTTCAGGCTTTTCTAAACTCGAAATTTTACTTCATGCGCCACCAGTACAAAACACTGACATATTGTTTTTAGAAAAATATACAGAGAGTTTTATGTAACAGTGAACATTTTCATAACGAGAATATCTTTTAAGTATACATATGCATTTCGTTGTACATTTTCCAACGCTCGGTTTATTAAGGGAATTCAATTAGAACTTTAAACGAGTGTTTTCCACTCCCGGGCTAAGCATGAAGTAAAATTTCGAGTTTAGAAAAGCCTGAAAATTTGGTTTGGTCGCGTAGCGCGAAGCGCGGAGCGGCCAAACCAAATTTTCAGGCTTTTCTAAACTCGAAATTTTACTTCATGCGCCACCGGTACAAAACACTGACATATTACGAAGCTTAAAACACACTGCTAAACTTTACATCGAATCAGTGTTTTGTACCGGTGGCGCATGAAGTAAAATTTCGAGTTTAGAAAAGCCTGAAAATTTGGTTTGGCCGCTCCGCGCTTCGCGCTACGCGACCAAACCAAATTTTCAGGCTTTTCTAAACTCGAAATTTTACTTCATGCTTAGCCTGGGAGTGGAAAACACTTGTTTAAAGCTTCAAATTGAATTCTCTTAGTAAACCGAGCGTCGGAAATGTACAACGTATTCATATGTATACTTAAAAGAAATATTCTCGTTTGGTGTTACATAACACTCTCTGTATGTATGAAAAAAAATATGTATTGTATTGAACAATGTAATTTAAACTTATATTAATGATCTATTGAGAAATTACACTATTAAAGCTGAATAAAAAAAAATAATTACTTTTTTACTTGGATTTTCTACTCAAAAGTAAATAACGAATTAAGTCGTAATTTGAACTTATATTAATGATCTATTGAGAAATTACACTATTAAAGCTAAATAAAAAAAAATAATTACTTTTTTACTTGGATTTTCTACTCAAAAGTAAATAACGAATTAAGTCGTAATTTAAACTTATATTAATGCTCTATTGAGAAATTACACTATTAAAGCTGAATAAAAAAAAAATAATTACTTCTTTACTTGGATTTTCTACTCAAAAGTAAATAACGAATCAAGTTACCTAAAGCTTTTCACTTATTTTGTAACCACCTTAATAAAATAAATATTTTGTTTTCACTTTCCTCGAAGCGGAAATTATCGTTTAATACTCCGACCTGACTCTTGCGTTATCCTCGAAGGCCCGCCCTGAAAACAGATTTTCAAGTCTGCTGTTTTTTCGTTTGTTTTTACGTATGCTATACAGGATGTAAATATAAATATATACCTAGGTTTATTCCACTTGTGCGGGATTGGTCTCGGCGCAATCCTTTCTTCTTTTTCTTTATGTAATGTGATTTATCTTGGCGCGAGCCTTTCTTTTTCTTTTATGTAACGTAATTAAAAGAGAATAATTGCAATATTTATGTATGTATAAATTATTATTTGTTCGTTTCCATCTGTCTCTATCTCTTTCTCACTCTCACTGTCTCTGTTGTACTTGTGATTGCTTAATCTTTAAGCGGTTTTTTATTGTTCTTATTATATCACTTATTAATATATTTTTCGCTTAAGATAAATTGAAGAATTCCAAGGTTATTAATGTTTGTATGTGATGTAATTATTATTAAAATATCATATATTATTATTATTACTATTAAATTTTAAATTGCCTTTTTGTTTTTTTTTTCAATAAGTATTATTTGTCGAGATGACAGGCAGCGGCGGCCCCAGCCTAACTTCAGGGTAGGCCAGAGACCCAAGGTAATATGTATCCGTTATTAAAAGGTTGGATATTACAAACTGGAAATCACAAAAATAGCGGAACTACTCTTCGCAGACGATATGGCAATAATTGCAGAAACAGAAGAAGACCTACAAAACAACATGGAAATAATAGAGAAAGAACTTACGAAAATAAACATGAAAATAAACTATGAAAAGACAAAAACAATGATAATTGCCAAAGGAACAAAGAAACACGAAATAAAAATACACGGTAAAAAAATCGAACAGGTAGAACAATATAGATATTTAGGAACCATTATTCTAAGCCTTACACCGAAAGGTAGATAGGCAAAGGAATAAATAAATAAAATAATATTAAAAGGTGACTTTGTGCAATTCCTTATATTGTATTGTGGCCTCCCCTGAAGTTAGGCTGCGAGCCGTCGCTGATGACAGGTAAGTTTATTATAAAATAATAATGAAATTTTATATTATTTAATAAAAACACAGTTACTTATTTGCTTGCTTTTATCCACAAATAATTTTCTGTGCTTTTAGCGAGGAACTGCTTTTGACGAATAAAAGCAGTAATAATCGTTCTTCGCACGTTTATTTGAATTACCAAATGTACATACATTTCGGACACAAAGTGACCAAAAAAAAAAGACCTTTATTGGTATATCCAGAACTATTTACAATGTCAACACTATATTCTTACAAACTCAATACTATATTATTACCCCTCTCCTCCCTCCTTTCCTTTCCCTCCCCAACTTCTCCAGCGTCCTTACCCCTGCATATTAGCAATCTGTTTTCCTAATTCTAACCCTTAGCGAAGCAACGTCTTATGGCAAAATATTTCTTCATTATTTTAAGCATTCTGCATTCTATTATTTTTCTTCCCTTCACATCTTGCCCTCTTTCTCATGTCCCACTTTCTCCAGCGTCTTTACCTTAGCTCCGTCCTCCCTCATCCATTCCGTCACCCTTCTATTAACTTTCACTCCCACCCATTCCTCACTCACACCCTTACACTCCTCCGCCAAGTGCCTCCATGTATCCTTCCCCCATTCACACAACCTACATCTCATATATTCTTCCCCCATTCACACAACCTACATCTCATATATTCTTCCCCCATCCATCTCTTCCTTCCCCTCTCCCCAGACCCACACCTTGCCCTCGCCATTATCACCCTTTCATCCTTGTTCCACCCATCCTCACTCATGTATCTCGGCACCCTCCCATATACTTGCCATCTTCCAAATATATCATTATATTCACTTTTGTCTATCCGTCCCTGTCTCTCCTGCGCTTCCACCACCTTCATCTTCTCTCTCATCCACGCCGCCACCTTCACCCCCCTACCCAACCATTCCTGTACCTTCCTCTCTGCCAGTCTTCCCCTTTCATACATTCTCCTTCTCTCTTCCCTCCACCTCCCCCCTTCTACTTTCATGCACGCCTCCCATACTGTTCTCACCAATCTCTCCTCTTCTACTCCGCATAATTTCATTTCATACTTCACCACTCTCTCCACCGCCTCACATTCCAATCTCTCTCTATTCGTTTCCTGCAACAGTATATATCCCGGTGTCGACTTCCCTAGTCCCAGCATCCGTCTCAGGAACCATAACTGTTCTCTTTCAATCACCTCATATGCTCTCGTTCCCCATGCTTCTACCCCGTACATTAGTATCGGTCTTACACATACGTCCCACACCTTGCATGTCACCTTAATACTGTTCTCCATCCATCTCCCCCATTTTCTCCATGCCATTCCCCATGCTCTCCTCGCTTTTCCTTGTACCCACCTTATATGCTCTTCATACCCACCCGTCCCTTTAAAAATAAATCCCAAGTATCTGAAACTTTTCACTCTCTCAATCACCTCTCCCTTCCATTCTAGCTCTCCCACTCTCCCCTCTCTCCCTTTATTCCTAAACCTCATCCATTTCGTCTTCCCCACATTCACACACATTCCTCTCTTATCCATATAGCTTACCACCCTTTTCAACGTGCCTTTCACTCCCTCCCAATCTCTCGCCATCAACACTATATCGTCTGCATACGCCAATAACCATACTTTCTCCTTTCCAATCACCACTCCCCCTTCCTGCCCCTTTCTCAACACCTCTTCTAGTTCACTTATGTAAATTAACTTTACTCGTACACAAACCGATTTTTTAAAAAGGAATTTATTTCTTAACACCCGTGTTCACGGTTTGGTCTCTAATTCATAACTAACGATACAATAATAAAATATAATATAATAAGATAAAATAGCGAAATAAGCATAAGATAACAATTATGCAAAATAAGCAGAATAATATATAAATGGATAAATAGATAATAAGTGCTATTGTTTATAATGAAAGGAGTCTGTTGTGTTGGCGTCAGGTAACTTGTATATATTAAACAGGACCGGACTCATGGGGCACCCCTGTCTCAAGCCCTTCCATGTCCTAAACCTTTCCGATACTTCTTCCCCCACCTTCGCTTCCACCCATGTTTCCCTATACACCTCCCTTACACACTCAACCACTCCGTCACTCACTCCCTTTCGCCTCAGACACTCTACCACATCTTCCCTCGGTACTGAATCATACGCCGCTTTCAGATCTACAAACACCGCATACACACACCCTTTCTCTTCCATCACTTTCTCTGTCATCCTCGCTAGGGTAAATACCTGGTCTCTCGTTCCCCTCCCCCTCCTAAATCCCCCTTGCGACTCTGGCAGCATCCTCTTCTCTTCTACCTCTACTTCTAATCTGTTCTTCACCATAATCATCAGTATTTTGTATCCCGTGCTCATAATCGTCACCCCTCTATAGTTCTCTGCTTTCCTCTCATCTTTCCCTTTATATATCGGGCATATCCTGCCTACTCTCCATGCCTCTGTCATGCTCTCCCATCCCCTCCATATTCCATTTACTAGCTCTCGGAATTTCTTCTTCCCCCCTTCTCCTATCTCTCTCCACATTTCTGCCTTCAATCCATTTCTCCCGGCCGCCTTTCCTCTCTTCACCTCCTTGAACGCTCTTTCTGTTTCCTCTTGCGAAAATTCCTCTCCTCCAATCCCTCGCCCTACTTCTCTTACTGTCCCTTGTTCACCGCACTCCTCCTTACACTTTTTGGTCCAGTCTTCTAACGACACCCCTTTCCTCCTCTGTGACCATTATCAATGGATTAAGTGTTAATCCATTGATAATGGTCAATTTGTCTCCGAAATGTATGTACATTTGGTAATTCAAATAAACGCGTAGAAGAACGATTATTACTGCTTTTATTCGTGAAATTAAATTGATCTACATGTAACTCAATCAATCAATCATACTGCATAACTGCGTTTATTGAGTGATGCGAAGTCCAAAGTGGTCTAGGAAACTCCAATCAAAGTAACCAATCGATAAGATTGTGTAAACTTGTTTCAAGTTTTATCTTCGCATAATTGAAGAGTAATAATGTAATTTTAGATCTTTGATTATATTCATATGAGAACATAATTAAAATATCAGAAGTTATTTGCCGTAGGGGGACAATTCTTCCACTCCATTTCTTCCACTCCATTTCTTCCACTTACCAATACTTCCACTACACCTTTACTTCCACTCCATTTCTTCCACTGACCGTTACTTCCACTGGTTCTTATTTCCACTAACCATCACTTCCACTAGTTCTTTTTTCCACTCCATTTCTTCCACTCCAGTTCTTCCACTTACCAATACTTCCAAAAGGAATGCATACATGCAAAGCAACGGAGCCTCGATATACACCAGATTTCTGGAACCAGTACAACGCCACATTACAGGACGAGTCTAGGACCAACAACGCCTCAGAAGGATGGCACAACCGATTCTCCGTGGTGGTGGGGCGCAATCATCCCAGCATGTATGCATTCCTTTTGGAAGTGCAAAAAGAGCAGGGCGATACAGAGACGATGATGCAGCAACTTGACTTGGGACAAAAAATCAAAAAAGGGCAATTACAATCGAAAATTAAAGCCGAGGAACAAATAGCAAACATTGTCAAAAAATTTAGTAAATTCGACGAAGAAAATAGGATTCTGGAGTACCTACAAGCTGTAGGCCACAATATCTCTCTGTGATTCTTATACTGTATAAAATGTGGAATAATATAATGTAATTTGAATAAATTGTACAATTATTTTGAATTGGAAAAAAGGTATGGTGGAATTGGTGGTTAGTGGAAGTATTGGTAAGTGGAAGAACTGGAGTGGAAGAAATGGAGTGGAAGAAATGGAGTGGAAAAAAGAACTAGTGGAAGTGATGGTTAGTGGAAATAAGAACTAGTGGAAGTAACGGTCAGTGGAAGAAATGGAGTGGAAGTTGCGTCGCACAATCGTTATTTGCGCATGGCGCATGAAGTAAAATTTCGAGTTTAGAGAAGCCTGAAAATTTGGATTTGCCGAGGCGCGACTCGGCAAATCCAAATTTAAGGCTTTTCTAAACTCGAAATTTTACTTCATGCTTAATCTGGGAGTGGAAACACACGTTGGAAGCTTCAAATTGAATGAATTTATAATAATAACAAATAACTAAAAAATGATGTAAAAAAGTGTACCTTTTATAAATGGAAGTAATTAATTATTCATCGAATAGTCAAGTTTTGTTTGATATTGTTTAAAGAATAAGTGATATCTATAATTTTTATTTGTTGTTAAACGAGTGTTTCTAGTCCTTAGTTAAGCATGAAGTAAAATTTCGAGTTTAGAAAAGCCTGAAAATTTGGTTTGGTCGCGTAGCGCGAAGCGCGGAGCGGCCAAACCAAATTTTCAGGCTTTTCTAAACTCGAAATTTTACTTCATGCGCCACCGGTACAAAAAACTGATTCAATGTAAAGTTTAGCAGTGTGTTTAAGGCTTCGTTATATGTCAGTGTTTTGTACCGGTGGCGCATGAAGTAAAATTTCGAGTTTAGAAAAGCCTGAAAATTTGGTTTGGCCGCTCCGCGCCTAGCGCTACGCGACCAAACCAAATTTTCAGGCTTTTCTAAACTCGAAATTTTACTTCATGCTTAATCTGGGAGTGGAAACACTCGTTGGAAGCTTCAAATTTAATGAATTTATAATAATAACATATAAATTATGTAAAAAAGTGTACCTTTTATAAATGGAAGTAATTAATTTTTCATCGAATAGTCAAGTTTTGTTTGATATTGTTTAAAGAATAAGTGATATCTATAATTTTTATTTGTTGTTAAACGAGTGTTTCTAGTCCTTAGTTAAGCATGAAGTAAAATTTCGAGTTTAGAAAAGCCTGAAAATTTGGATTTGTCGGCGCGCGAGCGAAGCGAGTCGCGCCGGCAAATCCAAATTTTCAGGCTTTTCTAAACTCGAAATTTTACTTCATGCGCCAGGCGGATAAAACACTGATTTAACGTGGAGTTAGAAAAAATCACAGACAGCATCTTTAATTAAATTAACACGGAATCAGATAAATATCTAAATAATCTTGGCCTTACAATTCAGGGAATTTTGCTTTTTATAATTGTATTTTAAGTCTACACCGAAAGGTAAAAAGCAAATGATAATATATATATATATATAATTATATTTTAAATTCTAATATGTGATTCGTTTTATTGTCACATAAAATTCCTTCCGTGACCTCAAAAGTCAAGGCAATGAACTACATACGACTACAAGGTCGATTCTGCTTATTAACCGAGTCAACCTTACATGCTTTTTGTCTCACCACCTTGGCTTATGACGTCACAGGTGGAACTCCTCAGCTGACGTCATAAATCAAGGTGACTTAACAGTATAAGGTCGATTCGGTTCTTAAATCAGTCAACCTTGCACGCTATTTAACGACCTTGGCTTATGACGTCACACGTAGACTTCCTCAGTGACGTCATAAACCAAGGTAACTAAACCGTATAAGGTCGATGCGGATCTTAAGCGAGTCAACCTCACACGCTATTTCACTACCTTGGTTTATGACGTCACACATGGACTTACATGACGTCATAAACTAAGGTACTTAAAACGTATAAGGTCGGTCTGAACTACATACGACTACAAGGTCGATTCTGCTTATTAACCGAGTCAACCTTACATGCGGTTTGTCTCACCACCTTGGCTTATGACGTCACAGGTGGAATTCCTCAGCTGACGTCATAAATCAAGGTGACTTAACAGTGTAAGGTCGATTCGGTTCTTAAATCAGTCAACCTTGCACGCTATTTAACGACCTTGGCTTATGACGTCACACGTGGACTTCCTCAGTGACGTCATAAGCCAAGGTAACTAAACCGTATAAGGTCGATGCGGATCTTAAGCGAGTCAACCTCACACGCTATTTCACTACCTTGGTTTATGACGTCACACATGGACTTACATGACGTCATAAACTAAGGTACTTAAAACGTATAAGGTCGGTCTGGCTTTCAAAATGCGAGTCAACCTCACACGCTATTTCACTACCTTGGTTTATGACGTCACACGTGGACTTACTTACATGACGTCATAAACTAAGGTACTTGAAACGTATAAGGTCGGTCGGGTTTTCAAAATAAGTCAACTTTTCACGTTATTTCACCACCTCGATATATCAAATAAATTAAATAATCAAACCGTACAAGGTCGACTCCAGTTTGCACCCAACTCGATTAACTTAATCAGTGATTAACCCATTAAGAGCCATTAATGCATACACGCACTATTATTAATTGTTGGTTAATTAAATTATTAAATAAGTTAATTTGATATTTTATATTATTTGACCTGACTTAAAAATGTATGAAGAAAAATGTAAATATTGTATTTGAATATTTTGATTATTACTCATTTAAAAAAACAAAACTGTGAGTGTATTTATAATTTTACAATATTTCAGTGTTTTATGCGCGTGGCGCATGAAGTAAAATTTCAAGTTTAGAAAAGCCTGAAAATTTGGTTTGGTCGCGTAGCGCGAAGCGCGGAGCGACCAAACCAAATTTTCAGGCTTTTCTAAACTCGAAATTTTACTTCATGCTTAGTTTGGGAGTGGAATCACTTGTTCTAAACTTCATACTGCACGTTTTTATATAAAATAGACGAATTCCTGAACCTTTACAGCATATAAATTATGTATATTTAAAAGAACAATTCACAGTATGTAAAACAATAAGTTATTCATAGATTTTATAAAAAGAAGAGTAGAATTTTCAACTCAACTTTTAGAGTTATCTCTATAATTGCTGGGCCGTTATTGGGTTAATAAATAATTAACACTGTTGTATCCTTTCTTCATACTTTAAAATGTGAAGAAAGGATACAACAGTGTTAATTATACTCTTCACGAAACTCAAAAACAAACAGTGATTAGTACTTCTTAAAGGCCCGGTTGCATAAAGCTTTGTCAAGTCCGTTGTCAGATTAACCAACATGTTAACATTATGTCAAATCTTATTTGGTTTTATAAAAAGTATTTGACATGATGTTAACTAATCAATTTATTTAATCAATGCTTAACAAAACGTTGACAATGTATTAGGGTTTTTTGGTCCAATTTACAAAGGTTGGTAACAACAGAAACCTATTTTACAACGGTTGTTAAAAAATAACTAGAATATTGACGCAAAACTATAACTTGTGTGATAATATGGCTTAGTTTTACAACTAGATTCCGGAAAAAGAAGGGAGAATATTATAAGACATAATTTCACACTCCTTTCAACTTGTTTCTTTTTGTCGGTTTTCGTCTTCGGGTGTGAGTAAGTTGTGTAAGACGGGCTATAACCTCAAATTTCTACGATCGGGAAAAGTATTTGCTCCGTTTGTTTTGAACGTTTGTCTTTAGACTTGTGAGTTGTGCTACACTGCAGTGTTCATCAAAATGACAAAACGTGTCTCTAATTTTTCTCTTAGAGAAAAGATGCGATTAATTGAGCTAACAGAAAAGTAAGTAATTGTTATTTTTATTAGACATAATCCCATTCAGCTGATTACTAAGCCTTAGTTTAGATAAACGTTTTTCTTAACATTAAGCTTAATTTCCTACTTATTCTATCCTTTCCTATTTAGATGTAAAATATTGAAAACAAATGTGGCACAACAACGAAAAACCATCATTTCAGAGCTGCTATTTGCTGTTTTTCTAGTAATTCTGCTGACTGAAGACTTATGGATTTCAACATTATTAGCAAGTACCTTTCAAAAAATGGAGAGCAATAAGTATTTGTACTTTGGCTGGAATCCCATGATTTTCAAGGGTGAATGATTTTATATTGTTACCAATTAAGAATGGAATTCTTCAAAAGTATTTTTATTAATCCTGTATCTCTTTTTAAGTCTTCCTCACTATAAATTTGAAATGGCTCCCTCCTTGGAAGAAAATGTCTCGGTTGACGAAGAGGTCTTGGCTCTTCATCCCTCTCGCTACTCAATAAAGATAAACCTGCTAATGACATAATCCCCTTTTTTACCTATAAATACCGACCATCATTTTCACTCATTCCATTTCTGTGTACCTGTTCATTCCACACACAACACTTTTTCCAAGTAAGTTTGTTTTAATTTTATTCCTAATTTTTTTAAACGTCATAAGCAAAGCTATACTGAAGAGAGATAAATCTCGAAACACGTCTATAGATGGCCTAAGACATTAGTTTTAATCCAAGTCCTTTCACTTCTAATTTGTTATCTCTCCTTTCATTTTAAATTTGTATTGTTGGTTTGAAGAGAATTTGACCTAAATGTTACATATACTTTAATAGAGCATTGTAACAAATCAAATTAAATAAGATTTTAAATATTTCATTGTATAATTCAATATCCGGAGGTGTATTTGCAAGGGAAGTAGTTGTTTCAATGGATATTTATTGTCTTAAGTTGTCTTATTAATTAAGACATTGTTTGCATTTTCACGAATAGTTTTTTCATAATTTTATATATTAAAGATAATCTTGCTGTGGACATTTTCTATAATTATGTTTACCATTAATTTTGAATAAAAATGATTTTTTTTAATACTTACATTAGTTTTAATATAATAAATGAAAAATTAGTATAAATATTTTTTATAACCTCTTTTACTTTATTCATTAATCACTGGCCGAGCATTAATTAACTGACAATGAATTTAATCAAATGTTGACGTGATGGTAACATTATTAATGGCTTTATAAAACAGAAATATGGACTTGACGCAATGTTAACGTAACGTCAACTAACAATATGTCAAATCTTAATGAAATATTTTTATAAAACACTTAACACAAGGAACCTTATGTTAACATAATGTTTCACCATGGGTTAAGTGAGAAATTAATTAAAGATATAATGTTAGCATATTGTTCAAGTTGACGAAGCTTTATGCAACTGGCCCTATGGCTTACTTATTATAAAAAAAAAATTGAACACAAGGTGAACGATAATAAAGTTTAATTAAAATCATCTTTATTATCTCAAAGTAACTATTCAAAGAATAATCCACATGTTGTGTAAACAATCACATGCACTTAGTTATATACATAATATAAACATATGAAATACATTCCCATGATAATAAGTGATTAAATTTACTGTTTAATACCATTCATTATAATACTCCTACAATTCATTATTATTATTTAAAAAAAATTCCGTAATGTATATTCCGCAAATAAAATGTCATCAAATCAGTGTTCTCTATCAAGGGTAATTATACATAAATAAAATAAAAAATATATTTTGTAATCTGACTATAATTAAAAAGACGTAAAAATTAGGCGGTCGAGGACACCGCCAGTTTTTTCAGGTGGTCCATGAAAACTTGCAGCGACACGTCGTCCGTTAGGACTGGGGCACCACCGTCCTATAAAAACACAAATATATTAAATTAATTCTCACATTGAAATAAGTTCATATGCAGGGGGTTTTTCTTTTAGGTATACATGCGTGTCCCGATGTACAGTCGACGCAACCCAAATGTGAACACTCTTTGGCTGTCATGGTATTTATTACTAAAATTCATTCCTGTAATTCTGGCTTGGGCCAGTGGTATTAGAAAGAGAGGCGTCATCGGACATATTTGACAATAATTTTTGAGAGCTGTCAAATTTAATTGCGACCAACGACTATGATGCAAAGTGTAAATTACACCATTAAATTTTGGTGTTCAGATTTGGGTTGCGCCGACTGTATACTCTGTAAATTTTCAATCGTTCGATGTTTTTGAAAGGCGTTCAGATTGGAACTTTTAACGAGTGTTTCCACTCCCAGATTAGGCATGAAGTAAAATTTCGAGTTTAGTAAAGCCTGAAAATTTGGTTTAGTCGCGCAGTGAAGCGTAGCGACCTGCCCACATGAATATGGACCAACCTATTCTATATTCTATTCTACCAGCCTTGGAGACAAACCACGTATAAAGTTGACTCGGCTAATAAGCTGAATCGACCTTGTATGTAGTTTATTGCCTTGACTTTTGACGTCACGCAAGGAATTTCACACTCGCATATACAATTAATGTTCTTATGAGCTGTAAAAGTATTATTCCGAGTTATATATATTCTTTATTTTCACCGAGTATTAATTGGTTACATAAATTAGGTAATGTTAATAACAAATGAAAGGTTAGTTGAAATTCAAAGTTTGTATGCTATTGATTGTAATAATCTAAATGTAAAAAAAAATGTTTGATATAAATAACAGAGTGTTGTAGATGTGTACACCATAGCCCAATACTTTAAGCATTTTTTTATTCATAGAAACATAAATACCGTATCTGCCCATTTTCCCGAATACATTTTCCCGAATATATTTTTCCCGAATTACGTTTTTCCTGAATAATACATTTCCCGAAAACACTTTCCCGAATACTACTTTCCTGAATCAACTTTCCCGAATGATGTTTTTCCCTAACTAAACTATCAAAACCCAAATAGGGTTTTTCTAATTTAGGTGAATACTTCCAGAAACTGAAGTCAGAATTTAGCTTATATTTACTGTTTAGTTGAGGCTGTTAGTTGTTAAAACTCCATAATATCACTTTAATAAAATACTTAATTTGTTTAGGTTTCAAAATTGTATTTATTGTATTTATTTCTTTCGAAAACGGAAAATCTCCAATTTTATACAATGATTACAAAATATAACTTATATTTAATACCTAAAGTCTATTTACCTAAAAATAGGTACATTATGCACATTAATGAGGAACAAATAATATTAAGGTGATGGAGTTTTGCAAAAATACTTTCTAAATTGGTACGCAGCAAATTACGTTTAAAAGTATTTATAGAATCAGCAAATAAATCAAAATTTTCAAAACGCTGTAACAAATTTGCATAACGCATTATCCTCGAAAGTGGACTGCTATAAGTGTAAACCGTACGATGATATTCTGTTCTAAATAGTTTATATTTTATTCAGGAACAATACCTTTCGGGAAATTGGATTCGGGATTTCTATTTTCAGGAAATATGGCGTTCGGGAAAAAGGTCATTCGGGAAAGTGTACGGTAACCCATAAATACAGAGCCTTCATGAATGATTGAACGTTTTCAAATAATGCGCGAAAACATTGCAAGTTATTTTTAATGGTAAAAACTAGATAAATCGGAGAAATGCAGAATACACAAATTGACGTAAACAAAATCGGAACACCGATGAGAAATGACCGGTTACTGTCACCCCTAAATTGTGAAAATAACTTGCGGTGTTTTGGCTCGTTATATGAAAACGTGGAAACGGTTTACACTAGAGATGAGCGAATCGAGTCAAAGAGTCAGTTCAGTGAAGTGAGCTAGTGAGCCAAGTGGCTCAGTTCAAAAAGTTCAGCTCTTTTTGAGCCATGAATCATTTTGATTGGGCGAATCAAAATTAGTCATTTTCATCACATCTTATCACTGCCAGCCTGTCTCGGTTCTCAAGAACCTTTAATACAATGCGAATCAACATTCAAGGTGAGTTGTAAAACTCTAGAAAATCGGGCGGCTTATCTAGAGTTTTACGACTCACCTTGAATGTTGATTCGCACTGTATTAACGGTTCTTGAGAACCGAGACAGGCTGGCAGTGATAAGTGTGAAGATGTCAGTGATACCAAATATCGCTCCTTTTTTGCGAAGACATGATTGTTTTTAATTTGGCTTGGGACACGACCGCGCTACTTAATTAATTTCTAAAAACGGAACATTTTTCACGGCATTTTCTTAACTTACGTTATTTGTTTATTTTTATAGAAATTCGCCTCTGTTAATTCACATATACTACAATTTAAAATATCATTAGCAAGATTAGTTATTGATAATGAGTGCTTTGCACTCGAAATGTACATCTAACGAATAAAAATAAAAGTGAGGTAAGGAATAAAAGTGTTTTTTATTGTGATCATAAGCAAACACCAATTTTTACTGTATTGTTACAAAAGTTACAAAAGATCTTTTAGGTCGAGGTAACTTCGAAAGGCCCAGAGGCCACACGACCCACCGACCCCATACCATACTGTATTGTAATCATTAGCAGTCTAATTTTTCTTTCATCACCTATTTGTAACCAAAATTGTAAATTTACTAAGAAGTGTTTGTTATTGTAATAAGAAAATAGCTATCGTTATATTTTTTTTTTATTTATTATTATTATTATTACATAACATGAGTACATATAAGTGTCCTATCTTTTTTTATTGCAGCGTCATCGATTCGAATTTCGATTTGTAAACCCATTAAGCTAGCGGCGAATCGACTCTAAAAGAGACATGAAGGTTTTTGAATCCGATTGAGCGGCTGAACCGACTGAGCTAGCTCACTCATAGCGACCCAGTTCCGCGGTAAGGAGTTGGATCGCGTTGATTCATGACGGTCTTGAATCTAACTGAACTAGCTCGTATTACAGAGTCGCGATCCAGGTCCGAGATTCGGAGTTGGATCGCTGTGTTCGTGCTGAACGTTTGTGTATTTTTATAGGCGTGCACACGTATTCAATATATTTAAATACACTTGAAGTGTAATCACAAGAAATAAATACGCGATTGTTATAAATTTGATTACATATTTATACTCTTGCGTATTTATATAAATTATGATAAAATTTTTGCAATCATTGTACAACCGGTATTATTAATCTCCGTATTGATCAATTTAATGAGTTGGCCAGATGAATTTATAAGTCAAAACTCTCGACGGCTCTCTCGCTCGTAACCGAGTCATGTAACTCTTTTGAGCTGGCTCACTGAACTGATTCTTTGAACTATATATATATATATATATATATATATATATACATATATATATATACATATATATATATATATATATATATACATATATATATATATATATATATATACATATATATATATATATATATATATATATATACATATATATACATATACATATATATATATATATATATATATATATATATATATATATATATATATATATATACATATATATATATATATACATATATATATATACATATATATATATATACATATATATATATATATATATATATTTTCATAAGGAGAATTTTTCTTTAAAGTATCCATATTCATACGTTGCACATTTTCTGATGCTCAATTTATTAAAAGAATTTGAAGCCTTAAGCGAGTGTTTTCCACTCCCAGGCTAAGCATGAAGTAAAATTTCGAGTTTCGAAAAGCCTGAAAATTTGGTTTGGTCGCGTAGCGCGAAGCGCGGAGCGGCCAAACCAAATTTTCAGGCTTTTCTAAACTCGAAATTTTACTTCATGCGCCACCGGTACAAAACATTGATTTAATGTAATGTTTAGCGGTGACATATGACTTCGTAATATGTCAGTGTTTTGTACCGGTGGCGCATGAAGTAAAATTTCGAGTTTAGAAAAGCCTGAAAATTTGGTTTGGCCGCTCCGCGCTTCGCGCTACGCGACCAAACCAAATTTTCAGGCTTTTCTAAACTCGAAATTTTACTTCATGCTTAGCCTGGGAGTGGAAAACACTCGCTTAAAGCTTCAAATTAAATTCTTTTAATAAACCGAGCATCGAAAAATGTGCAACGTATGCATATGAATACTTAAAAAAAAAATCTCGTAATGAAAATGTTCGGTGTTACATAAAACTCTCTGTATATGAATATGGGTGTACGGAAACGGGGGGGAGGGGGCGAATGAAAAGTGTACGTACACCTCGTTCCTTCTTAATAATTTGATTTTGATTCTAATTTGTATATATTTCGATCTCTATCGATTCACTTGATGTATTCATCGTATTACATGTGAACTAAGCTTTATACGGGCGCGTTTCGAACAAGTTGCCATCTATACTTCCACGGTGTAATCCATTCGAACTCCAGGTCATAACCTAGAAAGGCTTCGTTCGAGATAACAATCTGAAGAAAACGTTCAAGATAAAATACGTGAAAGGAAGGTAAGTGTTGCTACACAAAATCACTCATTGCGATAACCTAACAGATAATAACCAAATATCCATGAATGTCCGCCAAACGTAAATTGATATACAAAAGTAAGTAAAAATATTGTCATTTTCAGAAATGCAACATGGACCGGAACAAAAAGTTTCAAGAACTGTTTAAACAGTACAAAGAGGCCTATCCTGATATGCAACCTGCTAAATTGCAAAAGATCAGTACTGACTTTTGGAACGATGCGAAGTCAAAAGATGATTTCGAGCAACGCATCGAGGAAAAGTTACGAGAGCTTTTCAAAATGGCGAGTACGAAGAAAGGCGCACTGATGTCATTTTGGATCAAGGTATTGTGTCATCTGAAAATGACATTCAGTCACATGATTATCTTAGAATTATATACCCGCTAATAATTGAATAATAATAATATTAATGTAAAAACAATATATATTTATTGTTTTTACATTAATATTGTTATTATTCAATTATTAGCGGGTATATAATCCTAAGATAATCATGTGACTGAATGTCATTTTCAGAGTACGACAAATCCAACTGCGGTCGCAAGTAAAGCATCCACCTCCGGGTCTGATCTTGGTCCAGGTTCAGCAGCGAGTGATCCAGGAAACAAACCATCGACCAGTGGGACCGATCTCTCTCAAGAGGTCCAATCCGACGAGCCAGGCACAGCGAAGTGCAAAACTCCAGCCCAAGACGCTGTGTCTAAAGAGATATTGCGTTTGGATTGTGACATTCAGGGATTAACCATAAAGAAAAATGCAAACTTACTCTCGGAGGAAGAAGAAAAATCTCTGAAAGACAAGAAACTGAAATTGGACGAGTGCAGACAAAAACTGGCAAAGTTGAAGAAAGAGCAAGAGCGATCAGTCAAAACCAGAGCTGTGTTCAAACGGAAACTACAGGAAATCGCCGAGAAGGATCCATCAAACTCTTGGATGACAAGAACGAAGAAAGGACGACCGACGATCGAAGCAGACCAGCCGGACCTTCTACAAACGATTGTCGACATCGTCACCTACGGAGGAGCGGCTGATTCCCGACGCAGAACCGACATGATACGTTCCGTGAAGACTTTGGATGAGCTGACAAACGCATTGAAGACTGAGTTCGGCTTCACTCTCAGCAGAAGTAGCGTTTATTTGCGTGTACTACCTCGGCGAGCAGATTCTACAGAAGGCAAACGTCATATCCGGACAGTCCCAGTCAAACTCATCAAAGCACAAAACGAGACTCATCGAACTCACACTGATGGTAAATTTGCGGCCGCGACGATTGGAAATCTGGAGGTATTGGCATCGGTACTGGGACCAAAGGAAGTCTTCTTCATAAGCCAGGATGACAAAGCCCGCGTGCCCATCGGACTAACTGCAGCAAACAAACAGTCCCCGTTGCTGATGCACTTGGAGTACCGCGTCCAGCTACCAGACCACGATTGGGTGATAGCTCCATCGCACAAGTTAATACCCTCCGTTTATGCTCTGATTGAAGTCGACCAAAATAAAATTCAGAGGAAAGATGCGGTCTCCTATTCAGGACCAACGTACATAGCCATTCGATCAGCTAAACATTCATCGTCGACAGCCTTTTCCCAAGCCACAGATGTCGACCACATTTTCGCGATGGATGAGTTCGCCGACGTGCTGAAACGACCTGACGGTTTGGCTAAACCTGTCGGGATATTCACAGTTGATGGTGGTCCGGACGAGAACCCGAGGTACGTGAAAGTGATTCAAACTGCAATTCATCATTTTCTGGACCACGATCTGGATCCTCTGTTCGTGGCCTGCAACGCCCCAGGACGAAGCGCATACAATCGCGTTGAAAGACGCATGGCTCCATTGAGTAGAGAGCTTAGTGGAGTTATACTTCCACACGATCACTTCGGAAACCACCTGAATTCCAGAGGTCAAACTGTTGATGCTGATCTGGAAAAGCAAAATTTCGCAAAGGCAGCAACTGTTTTGGCGGAAATTTGGTCGCAGGTAGAGATTGATCATTTCCCTGTGATAGCCGAATATATTGACCCAGAGAAATCGGAAATGAGTCCTACGCAGCTTCTCGAAAAAGATCTAGCTTGGGAAGCCAAACACGTGAGAAGCAGCCAGTACTGTCTGCAAATTGTGAAATTGCAAAGATGAATCTTGTTGCTCTCAGTTCCGAAGCTCGATCCTGAAAGTTTTGCCGGAAAGATTTTTACCAGCGCCTGTACCCATAGCTCAAACTGACGAAGGACTGCAACTCAACGAACCGTCTGGTGAATTCCCATCACTGTTTCTGCTTCAAACCCTCCAACCGTCTATAAAAGCTGATCTCCAAGACCACTCTTCTGCTGATGTTGAATTGCCTTACGATACAGCATGCCCGTCAGTCAAGAAGGACTTGAAGCGAAAGATCTGTCCCAAATGCAAGTTGTACTTCGCTTCGTTAACTTGTCTGAAAAAGCACCAAGCCTTTTGCAAATCTGTTTGCGATTTGCCGAAAGTCCGACCCGTCCGGATAGCAGCTCGTCGTCAAAGGGAGGCTTTGGCCATCATCCGTAACATCGAAGAGCAGGAGGACGCAGAATGGATCGAAGAGGACTTCATCGACGCCGAAACACCGGAGGTGGTCACGGAGGGCTGTAACGAGAGTCTTGCGGCAGTTGTGTCGCTGAAGGAGCATATGCAATCTCCATGGATGGGAATGATATAAATATCTATAAATGTTGTTTCGTAAAACCGTTTTTGCCCACTGATACGGCAGCTAATATTTTATTTGTGTTGGTTGTATATGAAAGGATATATTTGTGATCTCATTATGATATAAAGACAAATAAAGACGAAATAAAATATGTTGTAAATTTATTGTGTTTTCCTTCAAGTAATTCAATTATTTCAGCGCTAGGGGGGGGGGGTACTGATGTGTACGTACACGCGGGGGGGGTAGCTGGTGATTGTACGGAAGTGTACAGAGGGGGGGGGTCAAAAAATGGAATTTTTGGTGTACGTACTTTTTGAATGACCCCTAAGGAGAATTTTTCTTTAAAGTATCCATATTCATACGTTGCACATTTTCTGATGCTCAATTTATTAAAAGAATTTGAAGCCTTAAGCGAGTGTTTTCCACTCCCAGGCTAAGCATGAAGTAAAATTTCAAGTTTAGAAAAGCCTGAAAATTTGGTTTGGTCGCGTAGCGCGAAGCGCGGAGCGGCCAAACCAAATTTTCAGGCTTTTCTAAACTCGAAATTTTACTTCATGCGCCACCGGTACAAAACACTGATTTAATGTAATGTTTAGCGGTGACATATGACTTCGTAATATGTCAGTGTTTTGTACCGGTGGCGCATGAAGTAAAATTTCGAGTTTAGAAAAGCCTGAAAATTTGGTTTGGCCGCTTCGCGCTTCGCGCTACGCGACCAAACCAAATTTTCAGGCTTTTCTAAACTCGAAATTTTACTTCATGCTTAGCCTGGGAGTGGAAAACACTCGCTTAAAGCTTCAAATTAAATTCTTTTAATAAACCGAGCATCGAAAAATGTGCAACGTATGCATATGAATACTTAAAAAAAAATCTCGTAATGAAAATGTTCGGTGTTACATAAAACTCTCTGTATATGAATACGTTCAGAATAAAAAAAAAAAAAATTAAATTAATGAAGGCTCTGTATAAATACTTAGCATGCTTTTTTTTATTGCAAAACATAGGATTTTGCGGATACTAATTAAGTAAACTTTAAACTTCACTTAAAACCAGTGTTTTATACAGGTGGCGCACAAAGTAAAATTTCGAGTTTAGAAAAGCCTGAACATTTGGATTTGCCGGGCTCGCTTCGCTCCGCCCGGCAAATCCAAATTTTCAGGCTTTTCTAAACTCGAAATTTTACTTCATGCTTAACCTGGGAGTGGAAAACACTCGTTTATAGCTTTTAGATTTTGCTGCTACTTATTTTGTTCTAGTGAAAATGTCTTGTATAAAATTAGAGTTAAGAAAATATTAAAAATCATCAATAACAGAGTAAATTGAATTTGTGTTCAGTATTCCGCCACCAGATATCCACAGACGATGCCACTATGGAGCATTAGATGGCGTTAGCTATTGTTACCGGCGTTTTATTGAAAACGTCGGAACTCGATTATTTTATTCACATTCACTAAAACATCGGACTCCATTTGTTTTGCTCATTTCATTTCTAATCATTTTAATTCCAAATGGCTCAAGTTCGTAACAAATCATTCGGTGTTGTATTGTATATATTTTTTCCTTGTAAATATGTACATTAGTCCAACATTGAATTCCCCCGAACGTGACCAACAATGACGACTTGCAAACCACCCCATCATAAACCACGCGACCAGCACCGGCCGATGTTTACAACCCCGAGGAAGGTCATAAAATTCCGCACCTTTGAGGACCAGCGCCATAAAACCAACGGCGCAAAATTTCGGAAAAACAGCGAGAACAAAGGTTTATGGTCGTAACATCTGCAGCACAAACTTCGACACGCCAGAGCAAGCGAAAACCGGAGGCCCAAAACTTTTTGGCCTCAGGTAAACATGAAAACTCCACCCTCTGCTTCTTCCACCACGTTCTCGACCAATCACCGCCACCCCCAAGATACATGGCGGGGGTGAAGACAGCGAGAACAACGGTTTATGGTCGTAACATCTGCAGCACAAACTTCGACACGCCAGAGCAAGCGAAAACCAGAGGCCCAAAACTTTTTGGCCTCAGGTAAACATGAAAACTCCAACCTCTGCTTCTTCCACCACGTTCTCGGCCAATCACCGCCACCCCCAAGATACATGGCGGGGGTGAAGACAGCGAGAACAAAGGTTTGTGGTCGTAACATCTGCAGCACAAACTTCGACACGCCAGAGCAAGCGAAAACCAGAGGCCCAAAACTTTTTGGCCTCAGGTAAACATGAATACTCCACCCTCTGCTTCTTCCACCACGTTCTCGACCAATCACCGCCACCCCCAAGATACATGGCGGGGGTGAAGACAGCGAGAACAACGGTTTATGGTCGTAACATCTGCAGCACAAACTTCGACACGCCAGAGCAAGCGAAAACCAGAGGCCCAAAACTTTTTGGCCTCAGGTAAACATGAAAACTCCACCCTCTGCTTCTTCCACCACGTTCTCGACCAATCACCGCCACCCCCAAGATACATGGCGGGGGTGAAGACAGCGAGAACAAAGGTTTATGGTCGTAACATCTGCAGCACAAACTTCGACACGCCAGAGCAAGCGAAAACCAGAGGCCCAAAACTTTTTGGCCTCAGGTAAACATGAATACTCCACCCTCTGCTTCTTCCACCACTTTCTCGACCAATCACCGCCACCCCCAAGATACATGGCGGGGGTGAAGACAGCGGTAGTTGGGAAGATAAGAGACAGCGGAAGACAGAGGAAGACCAGTACAGTTCGAAACTTCAGTACAGTTCGGAACTTCAGTACAGTTCGGAACTTCAGTACAGTTGGAAAACTGAAGTCAAGCTCGAATCATCATCGGAGTTATCATCATCAGAGTTATCATCAACAAAGTTTCACCAAGTTTCCATCAAATCATTAAGTGTCGCGAATTAGTCAGTTCGTAAGTCGTTGCGTTCGTTCATTGTTTATTATTGTTATTTTATTTTCTTCATTTATTTTATTCATTATCATTCTTGTGTTATTTTGCTTTGTGTGTCGTGAATAAATATTTTATCCTTGTTTTTGGAAGTCAGAGGTTAATTTACAAATCATTTTAAATTAAACATAATAAAAGTGAGTGTCTTTTGAACTAGAATTTCGGTAGGTTGTACCCTAGAGTCGTCAACCTAACAAATGTTTTATTTGACAAATCTGAAACCACACTTCTAGGAAAAGGTTTAAAATATAATCCCTCATTAGATACTAACAAAGAAATCGAAACGTTAGGTTTAGACGCAGAATTAATTTGCAACAAATTAAAATCAGAAAACGCAACATCACTAACTAAATTAAAAGTTGCTAAATTAATTACCAATCATAAAAAGAACACCCAAAATACCATACATAAGAAAAGAAATTCTGAACTAAAAGTCATAAAAAACATTCAAAATAAAATCAAAAACAATAATCTAATATTAACTAAAGCGGATAAAGGTAATACAATAACAATTCTAACAAAACAAGATTATTTACAAAAAACAGAACAGCTACTTCAATCAGACTTTAAAACTTTGAAAAAAGATCCTACTAGTAAATTCCAGTTAGAAATAAAAAACATTTTAAAAGTATGCACAAAATTACTAGAACATTCAAATTACAACCTTATTAGAATGAACCCAAAAGCTCCAGTCCTCTATGGGTTACCTAAATTACATAAGGAGGGTACCCCCATGAGACCAATTGTGTCATATATATATGCACCAGCTTACAAATTGTGTAAATTTTTAAATACTCGTTTTCCTACATTTGTAAATTTTGAATCACAGTATGCTATAAAAAACTCAGTGGAACTTGTACAAAGACTAAAACCATTAAATATTCCGAAAAACGCAAAGTTAGTGTCTTTCGATGTAAAAAGTTTATTTACCTCAATACCAACGTCGGAATTAAAATCAGTTATAATCAATTTAATTAATAAGTCAGATAACAACAATGACGAAAAGTCCGAAATGATGAAATTGGTCAACATCTGCCTAGAACAAAATTACTTTGAGTTCAATGACACCATATATACGCAAACTGATGGCCTACCTATGGGGTCACCATTATCCCCCCTTTTAGCCGAAATTTTCATGGCCGATTTTGAACAATCAATGTTCAGCAATCCTGATTTTAAAAATAAAAATAACATTTTATTCTGGAGTAGGTATGTGGATGATATTTTTTGCATTTGGACAGGCACAAACCGACAATTAAATTCTTTTGAACAATATTTAAATTCAATAAATCGAAAAATTCAATTTACATCAGAAACAGAAACCAACAATAGTTTAAACTTTTTAGATTTAACAATAGAAAAAACTGACACTAACCATTTAAAATTTAAAATATATAGAAAAGATACATTTACTGACACAATAATCCCCAATTCTTCAAATCACACAAACCAAATTAAGTTTAGTACATTTAACTCATACATAAATCGGCTAATAAACATCCCATTGAGTAATCAAGATTTCGCCATCGAATTAGCAACCATAAAAACAATAGCTCGCAACAATGGATATAATGCTGAAATTGTTGATAACATCTTAAAAAAGAAAAAGAAAAAACAATTGATGAAACACTTCTATATCGAAGAAATTAATGAAATAAAATGGGCCAAACTTAATTATGTTAAGGATTTGTCAAATAAAATTATAAACAATATAAAGGGTAATGAATTTCGCATCATATGCACTAACCAGACAAATTTAGGAAAACTACTAATAAACAATAAACCCCCCATAGACAAATTAAAAAAGTGTGGAGTGTACGAACTAAAGTGTAGTGAATGTGATGCATTATACATAGGACAAACAGGAAGAACTTTTCAGACAAGACTAACAGAACATAAAAAATCAATTATAAATAACAAACAGTGTACAGGGATTTCAAAACATTGTATAATTAACAACCACTTTATAGATGTTAATAATTTCAAAATTCTATATTCAGGTAATAAGGGCCGTAATTTAAACCTCAGGGAAGGCCTAGAAATAAATAGGGCAATAAAAGACGGAAAACACCTCGTCAACGACAATGAGGATATTTGGAATTCCCCAATCTTAAAATCCCTTATTACCTGACCATATATAAGCTTGTTGGTATCTTTTGTAATTCACTCCTGATAATGCTGTAAAACGCGAAACTAGTCGAGTAAATAGTAAAGTAAAAAATTGTGAAACAAACCAAGTGTAATTTAATTTAAACCTTCATTATCAATAGGTTTCTTTTGTTATTATTGTGTGTGTGTGTTAAAGTACTGAGCTAATCGGAGTTGCTACGGAGGGACGTTGTTTTTATGCAGAACTCATGCTCTCTCAAATTATCTATTAAATTTAGCATAAACAGCAAGCGACGTCTCGCACCCCGATAACACTATCAAATCCATTAATAATAACAGACTAATTTTCTGTGCAGGATGGATTTTTTTTAACCAGACATCTTCACTAGACAAAAAGGTTTATTCAAATTGATATACAAGAAAAATAGCATGTGAAATATCCAATGGATTGTGATTTAAAAAAAGCAAGTATGAAGAAGTGTGAATAAAATGTAAAGCAATTTTAACCCATAACCCAATAGTTTTCAAAAATAAAATAATTTTACCATCGATGTCATTGTACCGGGCATGGCCTATTCCACGAATATGTAAAAAAAAAGATGAAAACATTTAAAGAAAAACAAAAAATCATGCTATTAAAAAAAAATTATTAAAACACATTTCTCTTCCAAATAAAACGACAACGGATTAAAATTACTTTTATTCCTTACTTCACTTTTATTTTTATGTGTTAGATGTACATTTCGAGTGCTAAGCACTCAATATCAATAACTAATGCTCTTACAAACTAGGTGCGCAATTATATATACCTGAACAAAAATGGTGGAAACGGGAAAACCTAAATATAATTACATTTGTGTCGCAAGGTTGAATAACATTAAGGGGATTACATTATGGACTGTTGAGGGGATTACGATTTTTCGGGTTTTTCAAGAGATTTAAGAGTGGATTGTCTAACGGGCTTAAATCGAAATTCAATAATTTATCTTTCTGTTTGTGCATTTCTATGGCCTCCAACATATTTAATCGGAAATGTGATGATTGTTTTAGTAATTTAATATTATGTTTCGAAAAAGAATGTCCTGTCTTTAAATTATGGTCAGCTAAAGGGGATTTATCTATGTTTCTATTTTTGACGTGGTCTATGTGTTCTTTGAATCTTTTTAACAAATTCCTTTGGGTTTGGCTTATGTAACATTTGTCACACTCATTGCATGCAATTGAATAAATTCCGGACTCTTCTAAGTGGCTCCTTTTTGTAAATTGATTGCCTAGTAATGATCTTAATTTGTTGTTATTATAAAATGCAGGAGTCATATTGAATTTACTCAGGAGCTTTGAAAATTGGTTAACCGTGCTGTTGTTGTATATAAACCTAGCAAATTTGTTGTTTTTTCTTTCTTTAAGCGGTGTGAGATTTGTGGTCAAGTTTAATTTTTGGTTTCTTTTGTGTTTATTAATTAGTTTGTTGATTGTGCAGTTTTTGTAACCTAATGAAATTGCTATTTTTCTTATTAGTGTTAGTTCTGTTTTTCTATTTTCTGTTGAAAGAGGCAGATTTAGGGTTCTAAATATCATACTATTAAAAGCTGAGAGTTTATGTTTAAAATGCGTGGATGAAGAATTGTGAATATAATTAAATGTATGAGTGGGTTTTCTATATATATTAAATTCTATGTTGTTATTTATTTTGTTATTTGTTAATAGTAAATCGAGAAAAGGGATTTGATTATTTTGTTCAATCTCGTAAGTAAAATTAATGCTGGGGTATAACGCATTTAAACTAGCTTGTAAGTCTTCAATGTTGGTATCAGATTTTATTATTGTGAATATATCATCTACGTATCTAAACCAGACTCTCGGAAAATTGTGCACTTTACTTTTGGCTAAGTTTTCGAGGTTATTCAGAAAAATGTTAGCCAAAAAGGGTGACAGAGGGTTGCCCATTGCTGTTCCGAAAGTCTGTTTATAGATTTTATTGTTGAATTCAAATGCGTTACACTCCATCACTAGTTTCGTTAGATTTATGTAAAAGTCTATTTTTTCTGGTGGAATTGAATTTTCTGTTAATAGATTTTTTAATATGTTAATTGTTTCGTCAATAGGGATACTGGGGAATAACGCTTCTACATCAAAAGAAACCAGAATTTCGTTTTGGCTAACATTTTTCTGAATAACCTCGAAAACTTAGCCAAAAGTAAAGTACACAATTTTCCGAGAGTCTGGTTTAGATACGTAGATGATATATTCACAATAATAAAATCTGATACCAACATTGAAGACTTACAAGCTAGTTTAAATGCGTTATACCCCAGCATTAATTTTACTTACGAAATTGAACAAAATAATCAAATCCCTTTCCTCGATTTACTATTAACAAATAACAAAATAAATAACAACATAGAATTTAATATATATAGAAAACCCACTCATACATTTAATTATATTCACAATTCTTCATCCACGCATTTTAAACATAAACTCTCAGCTTTTAATAGTATGATATTTAGAACCCTAAATCTGCCTCTTTCAACAGAAAATAGAAAAACAGAACTAACACTAATAAGAAAAATAGCAATTTCATTAGGTTACAAAAACTGCACAATCAACAAACTAATTAATAAACACAAAAGAAACCAAAAATTAAACTTGACCACAAATCTCACACCGCTTAAAGAAAGAAAAAACAACAAATTTGCTAGGTTTATATACAACAACAGCACGGTTAACCAATTTTCAAAGCTCCTGAGTAAATTCAATATGACTCCTGCATTTTATAATAACAACAAATTAAGATCATTACTAGACAATCAATTTACAAAAAGGAGCCACTTAGAAGAGCCCGGAATTTATTCAATTGCATGCAATGAGTGTGACAAATGTTACATAGGCCACACCCAAAGGAATTCGTTAAAAAGATTCAAAGAACACATATACCACGTCAAAAATAGAAACGTAGATAAATCCGCTTTAGCTGACCATAATTTAAAGACAGGACATTCTTTTTCGAAACATAATATTAAATTACTAAAACAATCATCACATTTCCGATTAAATATGTTGGAGGCCATAGAAATGCACAAACAGAAAGATAAATTATTGAATTTCGATTTAAGCCCGTTAGACAATCCACTCTTAAATCTCTTGAAAAACCCGAAAAATCGTAATCCCCTCAACAGTCCATAATGTAATCCCCTTAATGTTATTCAACCTTGCGACACAAATGTAATTATATTTAGGTTTTCCCGTTTCCACCATTTTTGTTCAGGTATATATAATTGCGCACCTAGTTTGTAAGAGCATTAGTTATTGATAATGAGTGCTTAGCACTCGAAATGTACATCTAACACATAAAAATAAAAGTGAAGTAAGGAATAAAAACAGTTTTTTCATTGTGATTAAATACTCCACATAACTCAAATCAAACAATTAGGGATTAAAATTAAATAAACTAAAAAAAGCATTGTGGTTGTTGTGCACTCTTAGGCCCCGACTTTGCTGCCAACTGAATAATAATAATAATATTAATAACTTAAATATTAAATATACAGATCATGAAGTTAAGTTACTTCATAATCTGTCATCTAACCTAATTCTGGAGATTTAACCTAACTAAACCACTAGGTTAGGTTAGATGACAGATTATGAAGTTAAGTTATTTCACAATCTGTCATCTAACCTAATTCTGGAGTTTAACCTAACTAAACCACTAGATTCGGTTAGATCCTGGGTCTCCAAACTATCTTCTTCGCGGGCCACAAATACAATTCTACATAATAAAGTCGGCCAAGATCCGATTAATTTTATAAAATTATGAAAAATTTAAGGAACAATTGTTACAATATTTCAAAATATAACATTTACAAAAAAAATTACAAACAATCGCGGGCCGGATTCATGCAAGTCGCGGGCCGGATTTGGCCCGCGGGCCGTAGTTTGGATAGACAGATAGATAAGGTTAGGTTACTCCATAATTTGGCGTTATTTTGAACTTTAATTTAAATCACTGGATGATAGACAGATAGATAAGGTTAGGTTACTCCATAATCTGGCGTTATTTTGAACTTTAATTTAAATCAGTGTTTTATACGGGTGGCGCATGAAGTAAAATTTTGAGTTTAGAAAAGCCAAAATTTAGTGTTTAGAAAAGCGTGAAAATTTGGATTTACCGGGCGAAGCGAAGGGAGCCCGGATATATACCAAACGTCTCTAGTTCTTGCCAGATGGCAGCAAAGTCACAATTTCAAAACTCGCACTGTTTCTTTCTTGAAATTAAAAGCAATTAACGCTTAAAATGTTAACTTACACCGCCATAGGCGTACATGTTGTTATGCGTCTGGCTGGGGTTGACCTTGGAGAGGAGGAAGCGGGCCTGCGAGCCGCCCTGCTCCGTGTCGATGTACCTGGGCATCGGGAAGCGCGTCTGCAGGATGTCCTGGGCGTCGTCCACGGGCGCCTGCAGCAACTGCCGGAAGTTCTCGTACTCGGGCATGTCCTGGTACTTCAGGTTGCGCCACTGTGCTATCGTCTGTCGATTCGATAGCAATTCGCAGTTAAGGAGGAGAGGAAAAAAAAATAGAAACATAGACATCACATCAAGATAACCTCACATTAGTTTCATATACACTGAATTTTTCTTCACTGAATCAAACACTTACTATGTTTTTACCACAAAATATTTATTGTATGTATATATATTATATTACACAAATATACACATAAATTCACGACTTAAATTCTGGTCTGTTGTGCCGTATGTGTATATTTGTGTAATATAATATATATACATACAATAAATATTTTGTGGTAAAAACATAGTAAGTGTTTGATTCAGTGATCATGAATTACCACGTAGTTACGGTCGCAACCATCATTATGATTGAATTTTTCTTTTAAGTATACAGGGTGTTCCGGGAGGAATCTGCCAAACTTCAGGGATTACTTAGATCATTTTAAGCAAAAAAGTTGTATCAATATATAACAACACGTTTTGTTGTTATTTTGTTTATAATATACAGAGAATTTTATGTAACACCGAACATTTTCATAACGAGAATATTTCTTTTAAGTATACATATGCATTTCGTTGTACATTTTCCAATGCTCGGTTTATTAAGAGAATTCAATTAGAACTTTAAACGAGTGTTTTCCACTCCCAGGCTAAGCATGAAGTAAAATTTCGAGTTTAGAAAAGCCTGAAAATTTGGTTTGGTCGCGTAGCGCGAAGCGCGGAGCGACCAAACCAAATTTTCAGGCTTTTCTAAACTCGAAATTTTACTTCATGCGCCACCGGTACAAGACACTGACATATTACGAAGCTTAAAACACCGCTAAACTTTGCATTGAATCAGTGTTTTGTACCGGTGGCGCATGAAGTAAAATTTCGAGTTTAGAAAAGCCTGAAAATTTGGTTTGGCCGCTCCGCGCTTCGCGCTACGCGACCAAACCAAATTTTCAGGCTTTTCTAAACTCGAAATTTTACTTCATGCTTAGCCTGGGAGTGGAAAACACTCGCTTAAGGGGAATATAACAGTGGTCTGAAATTTAATGTTAGGTTTATTTAAAAACTACAGGTCCTAGAAAGTTGAAATTTTGACAGCGTATATTAAGCCCAATTATCTAGTAAAATATCGAAGTACTTTTTTTTAACAATTTGCTTTCAGAGGTATGAAAAAAAATAATGTTAAATTTTTCAAAATTAAAAAAAATATTCCCATATCTTTCTAGTTTATACTATAAGGAATATAATGTCAACATTTCATAAAGATGCGATAACTCATGCCCGAGTCAGGTTAAAATGAAAATCTTGAAAAATAAGACCGTAAAATACCGCCGCCTTGCGGATCTTCTCTTAGTTGAACGCGTTGTACACTCATTTGCACAATTATTGGAGGGGCGAGCAGCATGCGGCCAGCGTTTAGCCCCGCCGCATATTGACCGCAGCGCAGGGGCAGCAGAGACGTAGGAAAACCCGTGCTGCTGAGCGGGCTGTGCTGCGCCTCCGAGGCATCAGCGCACATTGAGCACAGTATCTCCGGCGCAGTCTCGCAGAGTTCAGTTTCGTTGCAATGGACATGAACGCTATGCAACTTTTGTTAGACTTCGAGTCCGAATCAGATGAAGAAAACTTACAATATATATCTTCACTATTTCTTAAAAAACGGAAGAGAGGAAAAACAAGCGCGTTTTTAAGAAAACGGGAGACGCATGGCGAATTTAATACTTTAAATCAAATAAAATACTTTTGAAAATTAAAAGAAAAAAATAACGCTTTGTATTGCTTTCTGGGGCACGTTTACAGAAAATGTTGTTTATTTATAACTATTTTCTTTTTGTTTATTTAATAAATGATTTTTTATTTGCTCTTTTACCACTTTATTTTAGAGAATGACTCGAGTTTCTACAAATTTCTTGTCATTTTCAAATCAAACAATTTTTTTATAAACAAAACATTAGGTTACTAAATTTTACATAAAACGTATACATTAAATAAAATAAAAACAAAAAACACACACAAAAAACACTTGATAATGACCGTCAAACGTCGAAACTTAAGTCGTGAATTTATGTAATATAATATATATACATACAATAAATATTTTGTGGTAAAAACATAGTAAGTGTTTGATTCAGTGATCATGAATTACCACGTAGTTACGGTCGCAACCATCATTATGATTAAAAACAAAAAGTTTCAAAGTATATTTAAGCAGTTGGAGGAGTGGAGAAAAGTTGACATCTGTTTGTTCATTTCGTACTTTAAATTTTGGATTATTACTATGTAAATTTCGGCCGCTTCTAATAAATTTAATTTTTTACTGTTTGAACAGTTATGTAGTCATTTAATATCTTTCATCTCGGGAAATTTATGATTAGATTCTAGTGAATGATTAGAAAACGAACTAGAATTTTGTTTTAATCTGAATTCCCGAAAATGTCCTTCAAAACATTTCTCCAAACTTCTAATTGTTTGTCCTATATATATTTTATTACATTCGGGACATGTTAATTTATACACCCCAGATTTTTTATATTCTTTAAAAAGATATAATTAATGGTGCCTGTGCACTAATGTTATATATTTCACCTAGCAAAATTAAATTTAGTTACGTGGGTATAAAGAATTAAAAGCCAATTCTGTACTTCTAGAAACAATAAAGTCCTTACCATTTTCCATATTAAGTTCTTTTGCAATTTCTGCCCAAAGAACATCTTTTAATTTCGTCCTCATATAATCCGGGTGGCACGTATCGTACAACACCGGATGAGATTCCACTAATACAATTAAATTCTCCATACTATTTTTTTTGAGTGCGCCGCTCTGGCGCCACTCCGTGATCTGTGAAATACACACGTGCTATGTACAGAGGACGCAGGAAACTGTGTTGCAAACACAAACGCGCGGAGGGAAGACAGAGCCTCTGTCTCGGCTGCGCCTATGCTGTGTTCAATTTGCGGCGCTGCATAAGAACGTGTGGTTTACAGATTTCTCTGTGCCTGCGCTACGTCTCTGCTGCCCCTGCGCTGCGCTCAATATGCGGCGGGGCTTATCCCTGGGCCGGTGAACGCTGCGCGGCTTCGCGTTTGTTTTTCTTTTCTTTTCTCAATCATAGTTAACAAAAACGGCTCGCGTCGTTAGCATTTGTTCTCGTAAAATTAATATTTGCCAATTATAATCGATATTTTATTGTACTAGTGTTTTATTTTTATGCTTTCTGACTACTAATGGAATAAGTATTTTTTTATACTGCATGTTCACTAATATAGAAAACACGAAATGTTTCACTAATTTAAATAAAGATGTGTAATATACCTTTAATGTTGGCTTCCCTAATTATTTGACAGTGTCGGTATTATTAAATTATGTTTAAAGTTTTTTTTTTTGATTAATAAGCCAGAAGCAATCAAATAACAATCAGTCTTGTTCAAATCATTATTTCGTCTTAAATCTTTCGTTGTTAAAGCAGTTGTTAAATGCCATTAAACTTCTCGCAATAAAACTATTTAAGTAAATTGTAAAGTTTCTAGCAACCAGACCTATTTGAACCAACTGCGACTTCATGAACGAATCAATGATATCAAAACTATAAGAATATTAAGAATAAGGTCACTAATATGACGTTGTTGTTACAAATCAACTATTTTTTACTGAGCACAGGTAATATATGTTTGACGAATGTTTAAAAAAATGGAGGGTTTAACTGCGTGCATATTCATTGTTAATTATTTTAGAAAAAATAGAACTACAATAATAATAAGGTAGTTATTGTAACGCATTTCAAATAACAAGCTTCTTGCTCAACATTGCACCGAGCCCAATATATTTTTAAGGCCCGGCTTGGCCCGATCCGGTCATAAAATAAGAGAGATTGAGTTTTGCCTGACCCGGCCCGGTCAACATTTCAGGTCTAAATAAATAAAAAATATACTTATCTGATTATAGGCGTAGTTTTTAGAAAAAGTAAAAAATATATATAAAATTAAGATAATTTAAATATTGAATATGATACGGGAAAATCGCCTAAGAAAAATTCAGGCCCGTGCAGTGCTCCAATTGACATATCTTCCCTAAATATTTTAGATGACTAATCTTAAATATATTTTTTGTTGAGAATAAAATGTCTGCCTGAAATCATTTTATTATTTATTTGTTGCATTCATAAAAACTAGAATATTTGATAAAATAAAAATTGAAATTCTCCCGAAAATTTGGGGTATTTACCCAATTTGGCAGAGGCCAAATGAATACACATTATTTTCATGGCCATAGCAGTTAGGAAAGATAATATTCCTATATAAAAAGTATCATTGAAAATCCTATGTTCCGCGTTTTTCATACAGGGTGTCTACGGTAAACCGTTCGTTAAAAGTTTATGGGGTTGCCGTTGCACTAAAAATTTGAAAAAAATCCTTGTCATACGGTTAAATCAGTTCTCCTCATGTGAAATATTTTCAACTTTATATCATTTCCGGTTCCACCGGAAGTAGCACCAAATTTGTTATTTCAAATAGAACACCCTATATATTAGTCATTTTTAGATTCCTCGATTAAACTGCAACATATTTTATTCAAATATATGTACACTCATCTCTTATAGTTTTGAAGCAAAAAAAATATTTCTAAAATTTTGACCTACAAAAGGCATCTTGAAATCTGTCTTTACCTTCTCTTAAGAATAAGATAAAAATATGATTTAAATCTCTACTTGTACCTAGGAGATGCCTCTATAGGTATATTAATTCGCAACTGAATTTTAGTAGGCAAGTAGTAATGTTTTTGTTTTGTCGCGTATGTAATGCAAAATGTCAAATAATAACAATATATTACGTAACCAGAGTAGTATCCAGTATATTACATATGAGCGGACATGTTGCGCACGAGCCGCGCAGCGGCGAGTGCAGTATTCCGCGAATATGTAATTGCGATACCACTCGAGAAACGTACGATACTTTACCTACGCCCTAACAAAATAAACAATGAGCATTAAAGAACAACTTATTTATTGTAATAATTTTTAATAGTACTATGACAATGATGGAAACTAAATTACTACCTGAATAATATACAGGGAATAAAACTGTACATTTTCCGACATTCGTTGTTTTTTAAAAGAGTTCAATTTGAAGCTTTAAACGAGTGTTTTCCACTCCTAGACTAAGCATGAAGTAAAATTTCGAGTTTAGAAAAGCCCCGTGAAAATTTGTCGAGGGTCGCGCAGCGACCCGAGACAAATTTTCTGGGCTTTTCTAAACTCGAAATTTTACTTCATGCGCCACGCGTATAAGACACTAAAATATTGTGAAATTTATTTATATTCAAACTTCAGTTGGAATCTGTGTTTTATACGCGTGGCGCATGAAGTAAAATTTCGAGTTTAGAAAAGCCCAGAAAATTTGTCTCGGGTCGCTGCGCGACCCTCGACAAATTTTCAAGGGGCTTTTCTAAACTCGAAATTTTACTTCATGCTTAGTCTGGGAGTGGAAAACACTCGTTTAGAGCTTCAAATTGAACCATTAAAAAATACAACGAATAACTAAAGATTTAAAGAAAACAAGCTGAATTTGGTATACGTATATTTTAAAGAAAAACTCCCTGTACATCAAAGAAATGTCATTACCCTGCATAAATGCGACGGAAAACGAATTTTCGAAATAATTCGAAAACTACTCGCTTTAGAAGTATAGTTGTATAATACTTTTTTGTAGAAAAATGTTCCCCCCAATCGTATGTGATAAAAATTGGATCATTCCATTAAAAAAAAAAAATGAATTACTTGATATTGAAGAGAGCACTTAGATATTGACATTTTAAGAACACTTATTGTCAAAATTGACAGTTTCCAATTAATTTACCCATAGAGGCATTCTCTAGGTACAAGTAGAGATATAAATCATATGTTTGTCTTATTCTTAAGAGAAGTTACAGACAGATTTCGAGATGCCTTTTAAAGGTCAACATTTTAAAAATATATTTTTTTCTTGAAAACTATAAGAGATAAGTGTACATATGTTTGAATAAAATATGTTGCAATTTAAACGAGAAACCAAAAAAATTGCTAATAAGTAGGGTGTTCTATTTAAAATAACAAATTTGGTGCTACTTCCAGTGGAACCGGAAGTGCTATAAAGTTGAATTATTGCACATGAGGAGAACTGATTCAACCATATGCCAAGGATTGTTTTCCAATTTTTAGTGCAACGGCAACCCCATAAACTTTTAACGAATGGTTTAGCGTAGACACCCTGTATATATCCGGCATATAAACATTTACAAGAAGCTTATGAACATGAATTATTTTATTATTATATTTTTAAGAAATAATCTCTAATTTAATAAAATAAAACACATAGTTTGTTCGGCTGTCGAAACTTTAGTCTTAAAAGAAAAAATAATGTGTTATAATGACAAGAATAAGAATCATCGGTTTTGTAAATACCGAAAAATAACACAGGATCCGATAAGGCTTTCTAACGAATTAAAAACGATACATAGCTTGTATGTATTATCAGCGTGTTTAAATAATACGAATCGACACTTTCCTTAGATCCGTTTTTTTTATACGCTTTTTTTTTTCGTCTATTCCACGCGACGCGAGACCCCATCCATTCATGCCAGGAGCAATGCACAAATGCACAGCGAGCTGCCGCTTTTCTCTCTGACTGTATTCGCCCCACTTGTCCTGTAAATTTGGCATCGGATGAGCTACTCTAAACTATGTGGGTCTTTCCAACACGATCGGCGTGTTACACTGCAATAATCCCCTTAAAGCTTCAAATTGGATTCTTTTAATAAACCGTGCATCGGAAAATGTGCAACGTATGCATACGGATACTTCAATGAAAAATTCTTGTTATGAAAATGTTCGGTGTTACATAAAACTCTCTGTATATACAGAATTGTATAAATTAAAAAAACAACAATTCAAATAACTGTAACAAATTTTTAAATACTTCTTTCAAATGAAGTACTTAATTATTTTTACCCTTAAACTGATAATGTCATTATTATTACTAAGTTAGATTTGTTTTATTGACTGTCCAACAATTGAACAAAAATTAATAAATAATATGTAGCTTGGGGACCCCATTGGGGTAGCGGATTGAGGCCCTACCTCCTAACCCAGGGGTTGCGGGTTCGAGTCCCGCCAGGTGGGGTAATTTTAAAGTACAAAATGATCCCACCTGGGTCTATGGATGTTCGTTAATGTGTTTGTGGCGTCCAAATATACGTAAATATAGTTAAATTACAATGTATAGTGGAATGGTTAAACACTAATATACAATAACAATTTAAAAAATATATATATATAAGCAGAGAGTTTTATGTAACACCGAACATGTTCATAACGAGAATTTTTCTATAGTATACATAAACGTAAGTTGTACATTTGCCGACGCTCGGTTTTTTTTTTTTTTTTTTGTTTGTTTGGCATAGGTACTAGCCATTCAGCCACTAACGATTATTATATTAATTAATTTAACATATATTTGGACGTCACGACACATTCACACCACACCCAGGGACACGACGAGAAATTATTTTTAAATAAAGTCTCCCCGTGCTCGGGAATCGAACCCGCGTTTGTGGCTCGCCGAGCGATACAGCCCGACGACGTTACCGCTCGGCCACCACCTGCCCGGACGCTCGGTTTATTGAAAGAATTTAATTTGAAGCTTTAAACGAGTGTTTTCCATTCCCAGGCTAAGCATGAAGTAAAATTTCGAGTTTAGAAAAGCCTGAAAATTTGGTTTGGTCGCGTAGCGCGAAGCGCGGAGCGGCCAAACCAAATTTTCAGGCTTTTCTAAACTCGAAATTTTACTTCATGCGCCACCGGTACAAAACACTGACATATTACGAAGTTTAAAACACACCGCTAAACTTTACATGGAATCAGTGTTTTGTACCGGTGGCGCATGAAGTAAAATTTCGAGTTTAGAAAAGCCTGAAAATTTGGTTTGGCCGCTCCGCGCTTCGCGCTACGCGACCAAACCAAATTTTCAGGCTTTTCTAAACTCGAAATTTTACTTCATGCTTAGCCTAGGAGTGGAAAACACTTGTTTAAAGCTTCATATTGAATTCTCTTTACAAACCGAGCTATTTTACTTCATCCGCCACCAATACAAAACACTGACATTACGAAGTTTAAAACACACCGCCAAACTTTACATTGCATCAGTGTTTTGTACCGGTGGCGCATGAAGTAAAATTTCGAGTTTAGAAAAGCCTGAAAATTTGGTTTGGCCGCTCCGCGCTTCGCGCTACGCGACCAAACCAAATTTTCAGGCTTTTCTAAACTCGAAATTTTACTTCATGCTTAGCCTGGGAGTGGAAAACACTGGTTTAAAGTTTCAAATTACATTCTTTTAATAAACCGAGCGTCAGCAAATGTACAACGTATGCTAATGTATAGTTACAAAAAATTCTCATGTTTGGTGTTCATAAAACTCTCTGTATATGTAGCTTTTTGAGTGAATTCTGTGTATATGAAAATAGTAAGAGGTTAAAATGAAGAAAATATGTAATGTTCAAACTTTTTTCTGTCCTGTATGAGCATTGAAAAGTTTTTAGATAATTATGGCAATTATAAGATCGATAAACTAAGACAGATTAATGCTGCCTTTTTCGAAACATATTTTATCTTAAAACAAAATTTTAAAAAAAATCAAAGCAAAAAAAATCGCAATCTTATACCTCTCCGTGGAATATGAGTATTTGGAAAAAGGTGTCCATCAGCAGAATCCTGTCGGGCTGGATGGAACTGGTGTCGAGCAACACGGGCTCTGGCGGACCGTTGAAACTGTAACTGTACAGGATGGGCTGAATCATAATAAGAGACTGTGTGAGGTCCTCGCGCATCAGCATGTGCCTGTAATAGGAGGTCTCATCCGGTGAATTGTTGAAAACCTGTAGGAATTGGGACCGCCTTAAGTGGTACATGAACTGCGGGTACAAGCTGAAGTTCTCGCCCAGCCGGAAGCTGTTCGGGTCGTCCTTGTTGTACTCTCCGAACTTCTGACACTGTGAAAGAATTAAGGTTATTTATTAAAAAAAATGGTGATGTGTCCAGCACAGTACCAGCACTAGTCAGTCGAATAAATATTTAAATATGAAAAGCATTGAAAAAATAAAAATAAATGAAAGCTGAAGATCTATTTAAAATACTAGAAATCCATGTACCGGGTGGGCAAATAAGCGAGGTAAGCGGCTGTATCTCAGAAACTAATGATCGTAAAGAGTTACAGTAAAAAATGTTATCGGTATAGTGGGCAAGGGAAAATGCTGGAAATTATTTTCAAGTTTCCAAGATGGCTGCCAGTGGGCGTTTCTACCATCTTGAATTACATAAAGTTACGTTTCTCGCGATTTTCCCCAATGAATGTAACAAAAAAGTATTTGCGTTTTAATGCTAACCTAAAGTGGAACATTTTTTGTATAATCAATTTTTCTCTATCTTTCGAAATAAAGTGGTGGGGGGTATTTGAATGTTGTTTTAAATAAATGCCTGTAACTTCGAAACGGCTTAATGGATTTCGATAAATTTGGTATCATTGAAAAGAGCATTTCTTGGGCTTTTAGGTTTCTCGTAATCATGACAGTTGTGACCTACACGGCCGCCGATAGAGGGCGTTATTCGATATTATAACCAAAATATTGGATTTTCTCAAAAAATTGCTCACTACATATAAAATTTTTTACCGTAACTCTTTACGATCATTAGTTTCTGAGATACAGCCGCTTACCTCGCTTATTTGCCCACCCGGTACATAAAAGAGCTGGGCAGGATTCGAATCATTCAGGATTCGAATCCTTTCAGAGGATTCAAAAGGCATTCAAATACTTTAGTTCAACTGGATTCGTGATCCGAATTCGTTACATTTTTTTAAGATGATTCGTATTCGAATCCAAATGTGGGTGGTTCGTATCATAAAAGGATTCGAATATTTATAAAAGGATTCAAATACTTACAAAAGTTTTTAAATCATCAAAAATAATTCGAATTAATTGTAAGGATCAACTTGAAAAATGTCTTTTGTGTGTTTTGAAATTTCTCGTTAAATCCCTGTGTTCGGATTGGACGAAGAATTTTTATTACTCAAAAAATTCTCGTCCGTTTACCGAAATACGATATTCCATACACCCCTGGTGGAGAAGTACGGACAATGGCGCAGTCGCTAATTTATGCGTAGGCACGGATTTGCTTGACCAGCTCACAGAAACATGTGCACCCTTGCACGCTTTGGGACGAACAGGATAATTCCTGTTTTTCTACCTGACTCTGCGACGATGCCAAATCACCACCCTGGAGAAAACGAAGACCTTTTTGCCCCCCACTTTTAAATACTCCCACCATTTTTGTACATTTTCTTGTATATATTTTTCTTAGAAAAATCATGTTCAGTGTTAATAATAAATAATTAGGTTTTGAATATTTTTGCTAAAACAACTGGTAACGATATTTATATATTAATTGTTGCAAAAAATAATAAAATCAAATTTATTCTTAAAGGATTTGTATTTTAAATAATTGATTGATAAGGCTGATAAATGTTGAAAGTTCATCTTCACTTTTATATAAATAAAATAAAATAATTTAAAACTTTCAAATATATATTGTAAACTCGCTACAATTGTTTCGCCACACTGTGGCTTCTTCAGGCGAAGAAATGATAAATTACATTTGTCAGTACAGGTATATATACAATGTTTATGGGGGGGTGGGTTTTTCAGCGAAATTTAAATTTAGGAGTGGTGAGTTTGTTAAGTCTAATTGGTCGTTCAAAAGTTGTCCTGTGTGTTTTCTTTTATTAATTTCCATGCTCTCCAAGATGTTAAGTTTCCGGCCTTTTTCTTGTCTGTGAAGCACTTTGAAGTTTTCGTCGAAGTGGTGGTTTTCTTCGATGAGGTGGTTGGAGTATGTGGAGTTGGTTTTCCTTTGTTCATAAGAGGTTTTGTGCTCTTTGATTCTTTCTTTGAACGACCTTCCGGTTTGTCCTACATATGTCTTAGGACAGTCTTTGCAATTTAGCAACATACACAGGAGAAATAAGCAATAGAGTCGCGAAAATGTTGGAAAAAATAAATATTAAGGTAGCATTCAAAACAAATAATGCAATAGGGAAAATAATTAAAAATAACAAAGATAAAACCTGTATAACTCAACAAAGTGGAGTCTATTTGCTAAATTGCAAAGACTGTCCTAAGACATATGTAGGACAAACCGGAAGGTCGTTCAAAGAAAGAATCAAAGAGCACAAAACCTCTTATGAACAAAGGAAAACCAACTCCACATACTCCAACCACCTCATCGAAGAAAACCACCACTTCGACGAAAACTTCAAAGTGCTTCACAGAGAAGAAAAAGGCCGGAAACTTAACATCTTGGAGAGCATGGAAATTAATAAAAGAAAATACGCAGAACAACTTTTGAACGACCAATTAGACTTAACAAACTCACCACTCCTAAATTTAAATTTCGCTGAAAAACCCACCCCCCCATAAACATTGTATATATACCTGTACTGACAAATGTAATTTATCATTTCTTCGCCTGAAGAAGCCACAGTGTGGCGAAACAATTGTAGCGAGTTTACAATATATATTTGAAAGTTTTAAATTATTTTATTTTATTTATATAAAAGTGATTTGTATTTTGTTTTTGGTGAACTCTTTGCCACACTAATTTAAAAACAATGGATTGGGGCTGGCAAGTCAGACTTAATCATTTAATTCCGACCTCAACCACCGATCCACCAATTCCTTGAAAACTGCTTGAACAGATTTCCTGTTCATGCAGTAAGAAAGGGTGCATCGATGCTTCATGTACGTGCAAAAAGCACAGATTAGTTTGTACAAACCTATGCGCACATTGTCAAGACGATACATGTTATAATTTACAGTCTTATAGTCCACCTGAGTCTGAGAATGAATGCACATTGGAAGACGATAATGATGACGATTTTATGATGAATATGCCAACGATAAATTTCAATGATGTTAGCGCTGATGAAATCGAATCTGAACCGCCTGCTGAACTGGTAAAAATGTAAATATAAATTAATAAATTATTTTTTAACGTAAAAACATCCGACTGTACCTTTCCTAATAATTATTTCTGAAAACGAACCGAAGAATTGAATTCCTCTGGCTCCGTAACCCCAAAATCAAAAAAATAATTGAAATAGCTGCAGTAGATGCTGAGAAATGTTGTTGCAAATATAAATACACCACTCGACTGCGAGCGCGCGCTCGGCCGTTTACGCGAACTTTACGAGTGTTTTTAGCATGCTTCCAGGCATCTGCACTGAAATATAGTAATACTGGAACGCGCTCTGGCGACGCCAGCGCGAGCCGACAGAGATAGCGAGTAACGGGTCTTGTGTCTCCGTCGTATAGTAATACGCCGCCTGACTTTAGTTCTAATGCGCATGCGCGAGGAGCGTGAGACAATGACACAAGACCCTTTGGTCGCTGTCTCTCTCGGCTCGCTTTCTTAACCCAGCGATCATAGGCAGTGCGCGTTCCAGTATTACTATATTTCAGTGGGCATCTGATCGAAAAACTGAAATCTACGTTTTGTAGTGCACGATGTCAACTTTTCAAAACTTTTTTGGAAATTATTATCGGACTTACGGTAACGCATACAGGCCTGCCGGAAAAAAGCGCACTGCAAAGTTTGAATTGCGATTTCGCGAAAACTAATAATCCAACGGCACGTACCTTTAATAAATTTAATAAAAATATCGAAAAAAAAATTAATAAAAGCTGAAGATCTATTTAAAATACTAGAAATCCATGTACATATCAGAGCTGGGCAGGATTCGAATCATTCAGGATTCGAATCATTTCAGAGGATTCAAAAAAAAGCATTTGAATACTTTAGTTCAACTGGATTTGTTACATTTTTTTAAGAGGATTCGTATTCGAATCCAAATGTGGGTGATTCGAATCATAAAAGGTGTAACGGGTAAATTTGCGCGCTGACAATTATTTTAATTAATTTGTGATATGGTAATGTACGCAATTTATTATTCATGCGTGAAAATCAAAAATACGTATTATTTTTCATTCTGCCCGCGTAGACTCGGTGATTTCTTTTCGTATCAACACGGTGGTAGTTTTTCTACTCTTGGCCATTTTGTGCAAAGATAGAAAGTGGTGTTAGAAGATTGTGGCTAGAAAATTTAATGTGAAGGAGTTAGTAACATTAGAATTAAGGCCGAGGGGTCGGATAAATAGTTCATCAATCATCTACTGCAGTGAAGTTTATTTAGAGTGGAATAAATTCATTTGTCGACTAGGGAGTCAAATTTTGGTTACACCACGGAAAAAAAAGAGTACATCAAACTGCTCTTTATCATTTAAAAACCGCCTTACATTTCAGGTATGTGTGATACGACGGGATAATTCGTATGTTAGGTCCTTTTTAAATAATACTCCATCTTCAAATTTTAACCATTAATTATATTCTTTTCCATATTAATTCATTTCCAATTTACTACAGTGTATTCGATGAATGGCCATTATACAGGGCTTTCATTAATTCCCGAACCCCACGTGACTAAATTTAAAATTGCCGCGTAAATTATTGTATTTGTACGTTGGAGGCTTTGGAAAAAGTAACCAAACGTTACTAAAGTCAAATTTGACATAAACGTTTATGCGCGGTGCATCGTTAAACCAACCTTTGAGATCTTACAAGATTCGCCCGGAATTTTCAGGTAAGCAAAAATTGTTTAATTATTCTGAAACATTGAGTTTTATTTCTATTTATTTTGCAGAGTCAATTTGCTAGGATAAGCAAATACTGCGAAAATTAATAAAAATTAGTTACATTTTTGAAGATGAGCCTATTTCTTAATCATTTTAAATATAATATTTTCAATCGTCATAAAAATACGCCGGCGAATAAATATTTTTAAATCTAGGGAATTTTTGTGTGAGCCATACCACCTTATACATTTGGTTGCCTATTATTTTTGGTCACGTGGGGTTCGGGAATTAATGAAAGCCCGGTAGTTGCTTACGCAAGAATTCGTCTAGCCAGCGCTTGTGGAGTATTGTTGACTTGCGTCTGTGCGATTGTGTCTATCGGTTTATTCTTTAATTGTTTTAAAGCTGATGTGTGTTTAAAAACAACACGGTTGTTTTAATAACATCTAATTAAACAAGGTAATTAATAATTCAGTTTTAATATCTGTACGTGCTCTTGCGTACATTTTAATGACATGAATTTTACTAACGTAATCTTGAATTGTCACGCGCGTCCTTAACATTAGATGAACCTTTAAATAATTAATTGTTATATTATCAATAATTGAGAAATAATGATTTTTTAGTAAATCAACTAATTATGCCATTACATATGTTAGTTAAGAAATCTTTGAGTAATTTTCACGAGTGTTAAATTTAAAGTGCGTAATTTGATTGCAAAAGTGATTGGTTTTTTTTGTTGTCAGTTTCTAAAAATAGATATTACAGGTTCTTGTTATTCTTTTCCTATTACGTTTTACGTAATTGGGTTTATTCTATATTCTCAGTGGACGATATAGAACGATTGGTTTCGTTAGTTTGATGAAACGCCAGTTCATTTGGCGAGAAGAATTTCGCTGGGGGAAATTCGAGTCTTTGTGAAGATTTGAAGTCCGAAGGAGGTTGGATTTTTCAATTGGAGTTCTGAGGGAGTGATTGCAGACTTATCGTCCGAGAGGGTGATTGCTGTGAGAGTTTTCAAATCAAGGGAGAGGAGCAGCTCACATAACAACAGATAAGCACTCAAGTTTCAAAACTTAAATTGATTATTTATACATATTTTCCCTTAATTATCATCCTCGTAAATTCAGTTCGGAGTATTTGAAAGATAATTTAAATTGGTTAAATTTAATAGAGTTTAATTGTTGTTTCCTTTTTGTAAACGTGTATTTATAGATGCGCCTAGGGAATATTATTTTTTTTTGTGTTAATTTTTTTATTATTACTCAAGTTCATCGGTTTACTCGAGTTCCCTTAGCGCTAACGGATCCGTGAGAATTAATTTTTTTTAACGTTTCATTATCGGTTGAATTAAAGTTTGCAGTGAATATTTTTTTGTTTTGTTTTGGGTTTTACGTCATCTATTTCCGCTGCTATGGCCTATCATGACGCCGGAGATTAGGTCTACAGCTATCCGGGGATTTTGCCGAACCCGGTGGGAGTTCCAACCCACCGGTAGGGATCTTTAACGTGCACGCAACATCCAGGTAGTACACGGGTCCTACATGCATTTAACATCATATCCGAGAAGACGGAGTGTTTGCCATTTTTATCCTAACCTATATAAATGCAGACAACTTGTTAGGCCGGTATTTGAACCCCGGCCCGTGGCGTGGCAGTCCAACACTCTAACTACTACACCTGCTGTGATATTCTAAAACTTTCATTTACAGAAATACGCTTATTTTCAAATATACATTTCACCCAATTAGATAAAGAATTTATTTACTATTATTGTTCCTGTTTTTCGAATATAGTTTTATTTTATTTTATTAAGAATTGATTTATTATAATAGTTCATGTATATACATATATTTTATTTTATCTTAATCTTAGTTTTGTTATTCTTTGTACATATGTTATTACTTAGTTGTTAAGATTGTGTGTGCCAATAATGGCAAACCCGAGTTTTATTTGTAAATGTTAACTGTAAAATTCATATGGGAAATAAATGATTACACCACCAAGCTGCCCTGCAGTGAATATTATTTTGATAGCCGTATTTCTATATATACAGGGTGTATTGTCGTAAGTGATGGAAAGCAGAGAAATAAAGTTAATACGTTGTAAGTTACAAGAATTGTTGAAATTAACATTAAGTTTGAGTTATATGAGAAAATAAAACAGTGCAGAAGGGGGAATTTATTATTTATTTTGAGAAAGGGTATTTTACATATTTTGTTATTTTTGGATAACCCTCAATTTAATATTCTTGTTGATTTATTGTGAGTTGTATTAATTTTGTACTTTGGCGTTATTTTAACAGTTGAATTAAACCTTTATTTTGGGTAAGCAAGACACGAGTTTTATTTTCGATCCGAGTTTTGTTTTTGCAATATAATTTGAGAAACAGGAAGGTTAAGAGAATAATTATAGTAGTTTTTCGTGATTTTTATTTTTGAGTCCTGTGGTAATCGTCGTGAAAAATCACGTGGCGCCCTAATTAAATAAATTCATAACCCACTCCCACTTCACTGAGTTAGTTAGCCGGTGATTACCCACTTTACTTCAGGCAGGACTGGTAAGGAAAAAGCGACGTTACAAAGGATTCGAATATACATAAAAGGATTCGAATACTTACAAAAGGTTTTGAATTGTCAAAAATAATTCGAATTAATTGTAAGGATTAACTTAAAAAATGTCTTTTGTGTGTTTTTAAATTTCTCGTTAAATCAGTGTTTTATATGCGTGGCGCATGAAGTAAAATTTCGAGTTTAGAAAAGCCCAGAAAGCCACGAATACAAATCCTTTAACAATTAATTTGATTTTATTATTTTTTTGCAAACATTAATATATAAATATCGTTACCAGTTGTTTTAGCAAAAATATTCAATTATTAATTATTATTAACACTGAACATCGTTGATAACAGACTAAATATCTGATTCCCTGTTACTCTGATTAAAGATGTATTTGTGTGTTTTTGAACTTCACTTCAAATCAGTGTTTAGTACGTGTGGCGCATGAAGTAAAATTTCGAGTTTAGAAAAGCCCGAAAATTTGTCTCGGGTCGCTGCGCGACCCGAGACAAATTTTCACGGGGCTTTTCTAAACTCGAAATTTTACTTCATGCTTAGTCTGGGAGTGGAAACACACGTTCGAAACTTCAAACTGAATGCTTTGCTAAGAACATTAAATGACTGAAAATGTTGTTAAAGATAATAATCTAGTTTTCAAAATTTTGTTTTATATTATTTGATTTGGTCAATTTGAATATAATTCCATGACTTTTCTCTGACTTTCCCGGTTTTAATGATATTCAGTAAATTTTTTATATACGTAATTTTCAGGCATTCTTCGATTTTGTAATAGAGTTCAATTTGAAGTTTTGAACAGGTGTTTCCACTCCCAGGCTAAGCATGAAGTAAAATTTCGAGTTTAGAAAAGCCCCATGAAAATTTGTCGAGGGTCGCGCAGCGACCCGAGACAAATTTTCGGGCTTTTCTAAACTCGAAATTTTACTTCATGCGCCACACGTACTAAACACTGATTTGAAGTGAAGTTCAAAAACACACAAATACATCCTTAATCAGAGTAACAGGGAATCAGATAGTTAGTCTGTTATCAATGATGTTCAGTGTTAATAATAATTAATAATTGAATATTTTTGCTAAAACAACTGGTAACGATATTTATATATTAATGTTTGCAAAAAAATAATAAAATCAAATTTATTGTTAAAGGATTTGTATTCGTGACTCGAAAAAACAGGATTCGAATCATATTTATCTCTTACGAATCCTTTATTTGAGTATTCTTGATTCGAATCATATTAGGTGATTCGGATTCGTGATTCGAATCCTTTTTACCAGGATTCACAGCCGCGCCCACTTAGACCAAGTTTAGGCCCCTTGTAGTCGTCCCAGTTCTGGTACATATTATACTTTTTTGTAGCTTAAATAGTTTTCGTGTTATACCGGATTCGTAAAATTTTCAGAAATTTCGTTAGCTCAAAACAGTCTAATTCCACCTCAAGTTGCCCCTATGAAACTCTTAGGCCGAGCGCAAGATGAAACGCAGGTGAGTCACGTCATGCAGGAAAAAGCAAGGTTTTCTATGCAGCATGTATTTAAATGGGAAAACTTTGTGACTCACGGCTTAATTTGCGTTGTTGTATTTAAATATAGTAGAACCTCGCTATACCGGGCCTCGAGATACCGTGATTCGAATATATCGGGGTCATTTTTCAGGTTTATTTTTTTTTTAAAGATGTTAATTTTAACAATTGACTGCGTACCGCCCTGATTAGGTAAAACGTTCCGGCGTCATTATTGTATTATATAGTATGTCTTGTTATGTAGGTGGCTACTGCACATATATATATATATATATATATATATATATATATATATATATGCGCGCGTGTGTGTATGTGACTATTATACAAATTACATATATTCGGATATACCGTGTTTTTCTTATATCGTGCTAGGTATAGCTAAAAGCCATCTTTAACTAACCAATCTAATGAGCATCCTATCCACCCATCTGAGAACATCGGGCCCATCGTCGGACTCCGCTCTGTAAACCACCATCCTCGACATCAACACCGCCGCAGCCTCCTGATCGAACCCAGCGCTCACGTGGTGTAAATTCGCAGCTGCGTCCGCCCAGTTCCTCGCCACCGTCGTCACCCTGATCCTCCTCTGCCCGCTCGAGTGCTGGTACTGCGTGATAAACTGTATGCAACCCCTACCCCCTTGAGGAATAGGCGCTGCGTGCTGGTTGACCACCTCGAAAAACAGTGCTATCGTCGTGCTCGGTGTTAAAGTGCACAGTTTCCACTGAACAGTGTTACCCATGCCGATCTCAGTGTCGGATACCAGAGGGCTCTTCACGTTGAGCGAGACGCAGGAGCCGATACCGCCCTGGATTTTCAGCTCGCGCGAGCATTTGACTTCAAGGGTGGCGTTGAAGGCCATTTTAAGGTCGTTCTTCGGGTCCCTGGAGAAGACGCGCTGGAATGTTTGCTTGAAGAGGGAGGAGTTGAACGAGTCGCCCATTACCATATGACCCCTGTTAATTGCATAAAGTGTCAATAAAACTGTGAAAAGTGTTTACCGTTAAATTTCATTATTGAAAATTGTTGAAATATGGCGCCAGCACTGAAAATTAATGGAGTTCGCAGTATGCTACTTGTTTACGCGGTTTGCGCGATTTGATTTCAAATTACTTTAACACAATATTTAGGAACAAATTTCTTTATTCACATAAAAATGTGCATCGGGAATAAACAATAAAATAATAACAAATACACTCGACCGCAAAAAAAAACGCGCCACTTGAAAATTCACGTTTTTTCGTGAATATTCAAACAGCCATAACTTCGGTCGATGTGGATGAAATTTGATGAATTTTTGAGTTTTTGGAACGCTAAAGTTTTCTCTTTAAGGACACATAAGTGGATATAACGAAATTTAAGCACTTCTGCATTTAAAAGTCCTACCAACAAAAAAATGTTCAGAATGTTAGAAATGATGAAAGTTGAGAAGTTATACTGTGCCCAAAAAAAAATCGTAGCTCCACTTCAAAAAGAGCGCAACAAAATTCCCTTTGAAATAAGTGAAAAATCATGTCGATCCAATGATTTGGCTCGAAGTTATGGCAGTTTTTTTAAAAAGTGTATTTTGGGGCATAACTTTGGAGGAAAATGATGGAATTTTGTTGCGCTTTTTTTTGAAGTAGACCTACGATTTTTTTTTGGGCACAGTATAACTTCTCAACTTTTATCATTTTTAACATTCTGAACATTTTTTTGTTGGTAGGACTTTTAAATGCAGAAATGCTTAAATTTCGTTATATCCACTTATGCGTCCTTAAAGAGAAAACTTTAGCGTTCCAAAAACTCAAAAATTCATCAAATTTCATCCACATCGACCGAAGTTATGGCTGTTTGAATATTCACGAAAAAACGCGTGGCGCGTTTTTATTTGCGGTCGAGTGTATATACAATTTAAATTATTATGAAATAATGAATAAAATGGATTAAAAGACAAATGAAAATTAGACAAATTAATAATGAATGAATGAAAATTGAAAGTAAATACAAATTGAAACACGAGAATTAAAGGCAAAAAAAGTTAAAAATGCAAGTTAAAATACAAGTTCACGCATGCAAGAAAAGACATCTTACTCAAAAAGACACTTTCGAGAGAATGATACATTTTTTGTTAGAGGGATGAAAGTTGGGTTGAAAGAAGAAAGTGGGGGTGAAAGTAGGGATAAAAATAACGCAGATAGAAGAAAACAACATACGGAAGAAAGTGATAGAAAAAAGGCCGCGTAGAAGTTTCTAGAATAACATTTTGGAATCCCAGGGCTGCACTTTATGACCCAGATCCATAAAACTCAAACTCTGGATTATCTTCGGTGGCCCGTGATCGGATACGTACCAGAGAAATGCCATTGTCTGGCCAAAAGTTTGTGACAATGAGTTTTATGGTCTGTTCGCTCGGAATCGGCACGTACTAGACAGTCATAAGGTGCGCCCGGTCGAAAATAAGCAATAAAAAAGGTTCACAAAAAAATACAAAAAATTACAAATTGAATAAAAACATCTTAAATAAAATATATATACAGATATTCGTGCAGCGTTAGGCGCGAACACTACTAAAGCAGTACACTAAAGACGTATTTAAACTTCACTCAAGACCAGTGTTTTATACCGGTGGCGCATGAAGTAAAATTTCGAGTTTAGAAAAGCCTGAAAATTTGGATTTGCCGGGCTCGCTTCGCTCCGCCCGGCAAATCCAAATTTTCAGGCTTTTCTAAACTCGAAATTTTACTTCATGCTTAGTCTGGGAGTGGAAAACACTCGTTTAAAGTTTCAAATTGAACTTTAAAAAAAAAAAAACAACATGTCTCGGAAATGTACAGTGTATATGTGTATGTATACAAAACTATGAATTTTTGAAATTCTTGACTTTTAAAAGACAAAACAACAAAGATAAGTTATTAAGTGTAATTCATTTTCCATACGTTTTTACCTTTAAAACATGTATAGAAAATGAATTACACTTAAAAACCTTTAGTGCTAATACTTTTATTAAATGGGTTCGATAGCTAACGCCATCTAATGCTCCATAGTGGCATCGTCAATGACACGAATGCACAGGTGCATATACAGAGAGTTTTATGTAACACCTAACATTTGCATCCAATTCAATTTGTCACCTTTAATTTTTAAGTTGTGTGTAAATTGAGTTGCCTATATGACCATTAACCCATTAATGGCCGAGCAAATATAGAGTTATTTGTAAAAGTTGGTTTTTATTAAAATTCTTCACTCATTTTTATGATTTTTATGAATGACTTATTGTATTATATACTGTGAATTTTTCTTATGAATATACATAATGTATACGCTGTAAATTTTTAGGCATTCGTCGATATTTTATAAAAACGTGCAATATGAAGTTTAGCACGAGTGTTTCCACTCCCAGGCTAAGCATGAAGTAAAATTTCGAGTTTAGAAAAGCCTGAAAATTTGGCTCGGGCGCGTAGCGAAGCGGAGCGACCCAGCCAAATTAGGCTTTTCTAAACTCGAAATTTTACTTCATGCGCCACGCGTATAAAACACTAAATTATTGTTAACTTAGAAATACACTAATATTTGTTTTTTTTTAAATTAGTAATAATCGAAACATTTAAATAACAAAATATTAACATTTTTCCTCGTACATTTTTAAGCCAGGTCAAATGATATAATATATTAAATTTATTTATTTAGTAATTTATTTAATTAATCAACAAAAAATGAATAATGTTGCGTGTATGCATCAATGGCGCTTAATGGGTTAAAAATTGTAGCCAATCAATTGCAATTAATGCCTCAACTTGTACATACAGGGAGTTTTTCTTTCAAGTATACACAGTTACATCGTATATGCCGTAAATCTTTAGATACTCGTTGTTTTTTAACAGAGTTCAATTTAAAACTTGAAACGAGTGTGTTCCACTCCCAGACTAAGCATGAAGTAAAATTTCGAGTTTAGAAAAGCCTGAAAATTTGGATTTGCCGGGCGGAGCGAAGCGAGCCCGGCAAATCCAAATTTTCAGGCTTTTCTAAACTCGAAATTTTACTTCATGCGTCACCGGTATAAAACACTGGTCTTAGGTGAAATTTAAAATATACGTCTTTAGTGTACTGCTTTAGTAGCATTTAAGGAGGATTAAGGAATGGTTGTCGGGAGGGCAAGCCAAGTTTTATGCCCATTTTAGCGCGAAGCGGCCAAACCAAATTTTCAGGCTTTTCTAAACTCGAAATTTTACTTCATGCTTATCCTGGGAGAGGAAAACACTCGTTTAAAGCTTCAAATCTTTTAATAAACCGAGCGTCGGAGCATGCACAACGTATGCTTATGTATAATTAAAAAATTCTCATTATGAAAATATTCGGTGTTACATAAAACTCAAAAGAGTGCGAGGGGGGTGAAGGAGGAATGGGTGGGAATAAGAGGGAATAGAAGAGTGATGGAATGGATGAGAGAGGATGGGGCCAGAGTAAGGACGCTGGACAAGTTGGGAGAAGAGAGGGAAAGCAGAAGGAAGAGAGGGCAGTGATTAGTGTAGATATGGATGTAATATAGTAATAATATGCCAATAAAGGTCTTTTTTTTTTCATAAAACTCTCTGTATATAGGTAACTGTTTCGGCCACGGAGCTATACTCTGTGTAACCAGAAAACAAATATAAAAATTGAATTTGAGTTCAGTATTCTGGCACCGGATACCCACGCGTCTGTGGGTATCCGGTGCTGGAATACTGAACTCAAATTCAATTTTGCTCTGCGAGTATTGAAAATTTAGATAAATTAGTGGAAAATGACCAGAAGAAACAAAATATATCAAGAATTTATTTCTCTGTAACCAGATGAGTTATAATTCAAAACTTGTGTTGTATTTTCACTTCTCAAAAGAATGACTCTTTTTTACATTTCTATGAAAGATGTAACGAAGGTTTACTTTTAGACTTTCTAATATAGCGTAACATGTAAGCAAATATCCCTTGTATTTTTCGAAGTGACGAAAAATTATTTAACAAATTAATTTCCTAAAAAACGCAGCCGCCATATCTCTTTTGCATCGAATTATTCAATACTGTCTTACCCTGTGGAATTACAACATTGCTTCATCTCCATTAGCCCAGTCTGATCGAGCGCACATGAATAAATGTCGACGCAGTGGCTGTTGGTGGCGGCCCTCATGGCTAGTGCCTCGTAGTGCTTGATGGCCTTCTTCATGTATTTGGCGTTGTCCTTGTGGATGTCGTGGTGGGACCGGATGGGCTGCTTGAGATCGTCATTGACCACTTGGCCGGGCCCTTGGGAGCAGGGACCACCGAGGAACATCATGACGCGACCACCGGTGTTAGCATACGTGCACTCCAGCAGACCGACAGCGATGGATAGAGCGGCGCCGGTTGAGCGGAGCGAACGCTTGCCCTGCGGTACCGGCCACGGATCTTTTTGCAATTCACCTAATCATAATAATATTGAAATATAATCATAAGTAAACAAACTTATAAGGAGGTTAAGTATTAGTTCGAATTTTATATTTCGCCGTATTTTTTTACTATTTCCTTCTTTTAATAGGCTAATTGTAAAGACATATTCCCATCCGAATCATTGGTTGAAACTGCAAAATTAGACAGAAAGGAAGAGACAAAAAAATCTGGTGATAACACGGAAATACAAGGTATGAGACCGGCCAGGGCAAAATACCTTTCTACGAGCCCATTAGTAGTCAAGGCACGGCCTCTACAGTGCTCTAGTCTCAAGAGGACACCGGGAATTGTCCCAGTGTTTAGACGGTTCTATCCTCGGGGCCTGCTAGTGATACACACATAATTCGCAATTACTTTTAACTTCATGTTCGTAAATGCCACAAGTTTGATACAAAGTGCTGATTTTAATAAATTCTGTTGGACTCTTGTAACGCAAAAAACTATGATATTGGCAGATTATTAGTGTTAAGTTTTCGCTATACATAATATTATGTTGTTGTCATATTCAATAATATATTTCATTGACGAATTTTACCTATTAAATCATTTAAACTCATTTCACAGTTGGCCAGTGGTTGTAGAAAACGGTTAGCAGCCGGAACGCTGGTTTGACCACCGGGACGCATCGGCTGTCCGGGCTGTTGCTGTTGAGGGGCCGCCGCAACTTTACCAATCCCCAACATGTCCTGTATTTGCTTTGCTGTCAGATCCTTCGTGCCTCGAAAAACATATGATTTACTGCATCCTTCGGTTCCTGTAATCAACAAAGACAAATTAATATTCAACAATTATGTTTTTAAAGGGACTCCTCAACCGGGATTTAATAAAGGCCTTATTCCTTTTTTGGAAGGTGATGGAAGAGAAAGGGAAGTACGACGGGGTACCAAGGGTAGGATTGTTAGAGTGTCTGAGGGTAAGTGAGGGAATGGTAGAGTGGGTAAGAGGAGTGTATGAGGAAACATATCAAGAAGATGGACTTGGAAGGTGAGCTGTAAGGTCGGATGTTCGACCTTAATTGTGAGCCACAATAGATCCTTGCGGTCGCAGTGGAGGGTAGCATAACTACCCACTCACTTTCAATAGAATAGAATGAGGAAACATGGGCAGTGGCAAAAGTGGGAATGGAAGTCGGAGAAGTTTAGGACGTGGAAGGGGCTTAGGCAGGGGTGCCCATTGAGCCCGGTGTTGTTTAAGGACAGGTGGGGAGGGGGTGGTGATTGGTAGAAGTAAGGTGTGGATGTTGGCATATGCGGATGATATAGTGCTGGAAGGGATGAAGGATATGCTGAAAAGGGCGGAGAGGTTTATGGATAAGAGGGGGTTGAGCGGGAATGTTAGAAAAACGAAATGGATGAGATTCAGAAATAAAGGGAGGAAGGGGAGGGTGAAGGAATTAGAGTGGAAGGGGGAGGTGATTGAGAGGGTTAAAAAATTCAAGTATTTAGGGTTTATGTTCAAAGGGACGGGAGGGTATGAGGAGCATGTGAGGGGGATGCAGGGGAAGGCTAGAAAGGCGTGGGCGATAGCGTGGGAAAAGTGGGGGAAGTGGATGGGGAACAATGTAAGAGTGGCGTGTAAAGTATGGGGGACGAGAGGGTATGAGTGTATGGAGAGGGAGCAATTGTGGTTGTTGAAGCGTATGTTGGGAGTGGAAAGGTCGACACCCGGATACATAGTGCTTCAGGAAATGAATAGAGAGAAACTAGAGTGTGCGGAAATGGTGAGAATGGCTAGGTATGAGATAAAGTTATGGGATCTGGAGGAAGAGAGATTGGTGAAGGCGGTGTGGGTGGCGTGCGTGAATGGGAGAGAGGGTAGATGGAGGAGCGAGAGAAATTGATTGTATGAGAGGGTGGGTTTGTCGGAGACGAAGGTGATGGAATGGCTGGGGAATGGGTTAAAGGCGGATGCGTGGGTGAAAGAGAAGGAGAAGGAGATAGAAGCGCAGGAAAGACAGGGCTGTATAGAGAGAAGTGAATACAACGATAGGTACGGGAGGTGGCAGGTGCATAGGAAAATGCCGAGGTATTTGGTGGAAGGGGCATGGAGTAGGGAGGAAAGGGTGGTGCTGACGAGGGCGAGGTGTGGGTCAGGGGAGAGAGGAAGGTGTGGATGGGGGAAGAGTATAATGTGTGAGCGGGGGAGGGATAGGTGGAGTCATTCGGCGGAGGAGTGCGAGGGGGTGAAGGAGGAATGGGTGGGAATAAGAGGCAATAGAAGAGTGACGGAATGGATGAGAGAGGATGGGGCCGGAGTAAGGATGTTAGAGAAGTTGGGGGAAGAGAGGGAAAGCAGGAGGAAGAGAGGGGGTAGCGATTAGTAGGTGTTGTGTGGACAAGGGAAGGATACGTGGGGACACTTGGCGGAGGAATGTGAGGGGGTGAAAGAGGAGTGGCTGGGAGCGAAAGGGAATAGAAGGGTAGTGGAGTGGATGAGAGAGGATGGGATGGGGGTAAGGACGTTGGAAAAGCTGGGGAGGGAGAGGGAAAAGAGAAGGGAGGGTAAGAGGGATACGGAAATGGAGAAATAACGAATGAATTGTAAATAGTCTGTAAGATATTAAGATATGCCAATAAAGGTCTTTTTTTTTTTTTTTTTTTTAGTAGATGGAATGTAGTATTATGCCAATAAAGGTCTTTTTTTACTAATAAATAATAAAATGGTAATATTTATGTTATTTTAACTTTCTTAGTTGACAACAAAGCAAGCTGTTCACTGTCCAAACCTAATCAAATGATATTATTCATCATAATTGTATTTTATTGAAAAACATCTGTATTATAAAGTAATATTATCCGGTTTTTGAAAAACTACAACATACAAAAAGATGAAAGAATGTCCGCAGATGATTAAGATACAGACCTTTGAAAAAGTAGTTGCCGCAACAGGAATGTAACAGTTGCAGACTAGACTGATTCAAAGTTGTGTTTTCCGTGTCGAGTCCGCACCCTAGCCACAGGAAATACACACTTCTATATACACACAAAACCATCTATTCTACCTCAAATAATGAATTGTGCGTTTCATTTGACTTCCAGAAAAACATTTATATTTGTCATAAAAACAAAAAAACAATGAAAAATCAAATTACGTACCGTTTAAAACTATTAAAAGTATGATTCTTTTTATAATCTACAACATAGCATTTATTAAATTTATTACCCAACAGATAACCCTCATTAACACCATTGTGAACCCTCCCAAGTCCGAAGCCGAATAATCCCCAACATCCCCGTTTCAAAATTCAAATTACTTTTTTGGTTTTGCCGCCTAATCCGACTAGGTATATATTGTAAACATTTATCGTTTTATATTCAGTTAGCTATTGATAATGAGTACTTAGTACCCAAAATGTACATCTAGCAAGAAAAATAAAAGTGAAGAAAGGAATATAACTGTGTTTAATTAAATAGCATTTATAATATAATATAAAAAAAAATTGTAATAATTTTTTTATTATTTACCAAGTTCGTGGACCTGGACCATCTTCCCGAAGGTGATGAGCCCGACGAGGGCATTGGGAGGCATTAGGCTTAGCGACATCTGCAGGGAGTCCTTGAGTGCGCCCAGCTCCTCGTCGTCCATGCACGTGTCCACCACCAGGAGGTAGATAGGCGGCATGCACTGCGCCCGGCTAATAGTGTATTCGATGGTCGAGAAGCCCGGCATCAGCTCGGCCGGCTGGTGCTGCTCCGATATTGCCGCATACTGTGGCGGAAACTACAAAAAAAAAAACAAGTTAACTCAAGGAATATGCAATTGTAAAAAGAATATAATTAGTAATCTGATTTTCAAGAAATATACAGCACACTCCATTTATTTTTTAATTCACAAATTCATTTGTGAATTATGATATATAGGGAAATAGAAGCCTCCACAGTTAACAGTTTATTTTTTAATTAAAGCCCAAAATGCTGCCGTTCATCAAAGACAACAAGTGGGAGTTTCCTGCCAGCTTGTTGGGGAATTCTCTGATGACCCAACTGTTAATCGTGAACGTGTTTGAAATGTTTGCAATCATACAAAATATAGTATATCCAAGAATCCAGGCAATATGTTAATGCTTTGATTAAAAAACACTTACAACCTTTCTTCAATACTCTATTTTGTAACCAAATGTACATTTCGGACACGAAGTGTCCATTATCAATGATTTGATACTAATAATAAAATCGTATTAGTATCAAACCATTGATAATGGACACTTTGTGTCCGAAATGTACATTTGGTTACAAAATAAAGTATTGAAGAAAGGTTCTAAGTGTTTTTTAATCAAAATATAATTATCTTCAAGTAACTCAATCAATCCAAAAAAAAAAAAAATAATATGTTAATGGGTTTAAAGTCCCCGCATTGTTGCCGAGAGTACATGTAAACATTCAACGTAACCTAAAAACCCGTCCTAAAATGTTAGGTGCTAGATGCCTAACGTTGAGTTATGAATTATGGTTAAGCAGCAAGGAGAGGGCCCAGATCCACACCAAATAACATAAAACTGCCATTTATCATATGAATTTGAACGTGCATTGAAATGTTCTAACAAATTCACTTTTCCTCGGACTCGGAGTTTTCACTTGGATTTATTATGAGTGGTGAAGCGGCAACGCTGTGGGGTATTACCAACAAAACGTCTTATATTTAACGCTTGCTTTAACGTTGTGTTTAGGGAGTTTAGAGATATCGGAATGGCAATGAAAACAACTAGATATTGCTTGCATTCTCGGACGAAGTATAGACCACGACATCAAACTTAAGCAGTATATTTTGAGTTTCACTTTAAGTCAGTGGTTTATACCGGTGGCGCATGAAGTAAAATTTCGAGTTTAGAAAAGCCTGAAAATTTGGTTTGGCCGCTCCGCGCTTCGCGCTACGCGACCAAACCAAATTTTCAGGCTTTTCTAAACTCGAAATTTTACTTCATGCTTAGTCTGGGAGTGGAAACCCTCGTTAGAAGCTTTAAGTTACACCCTTTTATAAAATCAGTGAATGCTTGAAAACTTAAAATAAAAATTCCCAGTAAATTTTAGTACTTTTAAACATTTGACGAAGCACTAATAACCCTTCTTCACACTTTTAAAAGTGTGAAGAAAGGTTATTAGTGCTTTATTCGTCAAATTAATTTGATCTTCACGTAACTCACAATCAATTTACTATTAAATATTATTAATAAAATTGCCGTTAATATCATTATATTTTAATCTTTGTTAATTTCTATTAGACGTATACAAACACGACACTAACATTTTGTATTAATAGTACGAAATCAACGTGCTTATTACTTAGTTTTAAACTATTGATCTAACTTCATTGTAATCAAGTAATTCAGAGATTATGTTACACAGTTTTTGTTTACGTTTGTGAAAATGTATTTCCCTCGCTGAATTATTTGATTAAAATTTACTTCTAACGAGTGTCTCCACTCCCAGGCTAAGCATGAAGTAAAATTTCGAGTTTAGAGAAGCCTGAAAATTTGGATTTGCCGGGCGGAGCGAAGCGAGCCCGGCAAATCCAAATTTTCAGGCTTTTCTAAACTCGAAATTTTACTTCATGCGCCACCCGTACTAAACACTGTTTCACATAAGGTTCAAAATATACTGATCAGGTATGCAGATTTATGATTTACAGCTTTATTAAATAGATTCTAAATAACCCTATTTAGTTATGACTATTGAGGTTATGTATAAGAGTAAAGCTAGATATATCACACTCTTGAATATTAATAAATAGTTTTTATATATTGGCTTAATATAGTAAGAAATATTCAGTATTCCTCAGCACTGGGTCGGGACCACACTGAAGAGGACCTTGAAGTCCGAAACGCATCTGTGGGTATCTAGTGCCGGAATACTGAACTAAAATTCAACACTGTTAAATTATTAGTTGCAAACTAACAATAGTAATCCTGATGCAGAGGGCACTAACTACCGTGGAAAGATGGTGCAAGAACGAAGGGTTAGCTGTAAACCCGGCCAAAACGGCGATAGTCCCCTTTACCAGGAGACGAAAAACCGATGACATAACATCGCTACGCATGTATGAAATGGAAGTCCCAATCAAAAATGAAGTAAAATATCTAGGGGTCACACTTGATGCCCGTGCTTCCTGAAGAACAGCTCAAGAACATCCCCTGGCCCAAACTCCTGGACTTCTTAGAAGACACAGGAATATACAGGGAGTAAAATAACCAGAGGAGCACAAAAGGACCACGGAGACCGTAGTGCAGGGACGCTAAGCGATACCACATCATGTGGAAAAAAAAAAAAAATCTACTATAACGTTTTATTAATCCGAAAATGCTAATATTATCCTCAGAACCAGCGGCGGCTCGCAGCCTAACTTCAGGGTCGGCCAGAGACCCAAGGTAATATGTATCCGTTATTGAAAGTTGACTTTGTTGTGCAATTCCTTGTAATTATAAAGCGCGATTCCAACCTCAAATGTTGTGTGCCTTGGCGCTGTGGCCGACCCTGTTAAAGCTGCATCGTTACATCTATGAATAAGGCTGTATTTAATTATTTATTCTTTCTATCTTCAGATCAATAAAAAAAAACCTTTAACGTAGATATTAATTAATTCTTTCTGTGGATATTTTTACTCTTTCTACACCTTGCTTAATTGAAAATAAACACTTACGGGATTCCGTTGGAAACAAAAATTGCAGACCCACAGCTTCGCCCGGTAATCGACTTGGCACAATGGGTTCAGAATGGCCCGGCAGTTGTTACGTGTACAAAGCACGGGATCGTACTGGATCGGGGGCAAGTCGGGGCGTTCCTTAATCGGCTGATATAAGCACCCTAGAGGAACAACCAGCCTGGTGGCTTCAATTCGGCTCGACGGCCACACGTTCCAAGTGCAACGGATCCCGTCCCTATCCTCATTCTGTTGAATGTACTCCTCGTAAGTAGCCATCTGGTATCGAAAGAAAAAAATAAACAATTAACATTTACCTTTAATAGAAACTCAGTGGAATACTTTTTAAATCCCAGAACTAAGAAAATATTCTTCAATGAAGAAATCTGAGATACTGTAAAATTTAATTTGCCAATAAAAAGTGGAATATAAAAAGCATTTGTATTTATCAATTTTGTATCCTTATTCAAAATATACATCTAGTTTCAAATAAAGTGTTAAAGAAAATTGAATTTGTGTTCAGTATTCCGGCACCGGATACACACAGACGCGTTTCGGACTTCAAGGTCCTCTTCAGTGTGGTCCCGACCCAGTGCTGAGCAATACTGAACATTTCTGACCATAATAATAATAATAATCTTTATTTAGCATCTTTGCTATATAATAACATAGAAAAATATATGTATATCTATATATATGCCAATATGTGAAAACTATTGGATTTCGATAGCTAACGCTAAAGAAAGTTTTTAAGTGTGTTAATTACTAAGTAAAAGCATAAATACAATTGGGTGTTTTAGTTTATCGTTTTGTGAAATACGGCAACCCTAACGTCTACACTAAATTTGCTTGTTGCCCAGTAACGCAGTCGGTGGCCGGTCAACAAGCTAGTTTAACGTAGATGTTAGCATTACCATCTTTTGTAAAGGCGAGTTTTCAGTGTATTTTGTGCACGCGTAGAACATAATACGCTTAGCACAACACATGGCACTTATTAATAGAAATGGAATGCTATTGTTCTTCTACACGGAGTAATAGGATCCACACTAGCGTGAACGTACTGTCTTCTGTAGGAGATTACATTCCTACTAAGGAGTACCAGCAAAATGAAATGCTATAGTTCTCCTACAGGGCGCAATACGCTCCACACTAGCATTGAACATACTGTCTTCTGTAGGAGATTATATTCCTACTAAGGAGTACCAGTGAAATGAAATGCTATTGTTCTCCTACAGGGCGCAATACGATCCACACTAGCATTGAACGTACTGTCTTCTGTAGGATATTAAATTCCTACTAAGGAGTACCAGCAAAATGAAATGCTATAGTTCTCCTACAGGGCGCAATACGCTCCACACTAGCATTGAACATACTGTCTTCTGTAGGAGATTATATTCCTACTAAGGAGTACCAGTGAAATGAAATGCTATTGTTCTCCTACAGGGCGCAATACGATCCACACTAGCATTGAACGTACTGTCTTCTGTAGGATATTAAATTCCTACTAAGGAGTACCAGCAAAATGAAATGCTATAGTTCTCCTACAGGGCGCAATACGATCCACACTAGCTTTGAAAGTACTGTCTTCTGTAGAAGATTACATTCCTACTAAGGAGTACCAGCGATATGAAATGCTATAGTTCTCCTACAGGGCGCAATACGATCCACACTAGCTTTAAAAGTACTGTCTTCTGTAGGAGATTACATTGCTACTAAGGAGTGCCAGCGTGTTGTACAATCCACGCCAGCATTGTACATACTGCGTGTTGCAGACGCTGGTTAGAAAAACCCGCCTTAAAACGATAAGCTAAAACTCTTTATTACTATTAACATGCAGATTTTAGAGTATTAAATTCTCTCTAATGAAAACCAGAAATGAATAAAGGGTGTCATTAGAATACGTATGTAATTAGCGTTGTTCTTACAACGTGTACCTATGGACACGTAAATTCAAACCAAACCTAATTTAATGCACCCAGAGGGTGGTAATTAGTGGTAAACATATTTCAAGCAGCAAATTTTTCCCGTTTTCTCGAAAATTATTAAAGCTACACTGAAAAATCAATTTTGAGGATACTCACGCTGGCTTTATCAATCGATCCCTTGCGTATTTCTTACTTACAACACGGTTTATAATTAATAAATCACACGAAAACCATAATAAAACCAGCCACACTCCACGTCACCCTGTAAATGTGTCGATCTGTCAAAACGGGTGACGTCATTCGTGGAAAATGTGTTCCATGAGGACACTCGGTATGTGGATCACGTTGCGGAATGCAAGCTTTTAATCTCTAAATCAATTAAAGTGGATCTTTATTAGTTTAGTTCCGTTGTTATATTAGATTTTGTATTAAATTAAATTCGATTATAATTAAAATAATTGTACTTACATTGATGGGATTTCTACTGCGCATGTCTGTAATGTGTCAATATCTTGTTTTGGAATAAAGTTAGTTATGTGGACTGAAACGTTAAGATTAATTTAGCAAAATTAGTTTTTTTTTAATTTTTATAATATGCATTACTGCCGTGTAAAGTGTTTATTAACAGTGGATTAACTGAAGAAAGGGAAAAATTAGTTTTTTGTTCTTGTTTTTTTTGGAAAATCTGGCAACGTTTTAATATGTATGTTGTGTTGCATACATTAAAATTAGTTGTGATTCCAATTTTTCTAAATTGTTGTAATTTTAATCACTGCCATGTAAAGTGTTTATTACTAGTTAAGAAACAGTTGATTTATTAACAGTTGGTTAATTATAATGACCAGCGCCGGCTCACAGTATAACTTCAGGGTCGGCCAGAGACCCAAGGTAATTGAAAGGTGACTTTGTTGTGCAATTCCTTGCATTTAAAATACATACATACATACATATAAATTTATTATACATACACAATTTATAGATTAAGGATGATCAAATGTTTATTTTATATATATATATATATAGATATACATATATTTTTCTATGTTATTATATAGCAAAGATGCTAAATAAAGATTATTATTATTATTATTTATATAACGCGATCCCAACCTCAACATTTTGTGTGCCTTGGCGCTGCGGCCGACCCTGAAGTTAGCCTGCGAGCCGTTGCTGATAATTGTATTGTAAAGTATATAGTAATTGGAAATCATTCAAAGAAGTTTGGAGTTCTTCTGTTGTAGTTATTAGAGGATGTTAGGAACCAATGTAATTGGATAGCACACACTCCTAGACAAGAACACACACTCGCAGGAGAAGCCAAGGTACGTCGATGGGCGTAGCGCAAATGTGTTACAAGATATGACAGAATTGTATCTTTCCATGTTTTCCCCTACCCCTTTCCCCGCAGAACCAAGGTCAAGCGAAAGAGAACAATGACGCTGTATTTGGTTACGTTTTAGAGTCTATCATAACCTCTCTTTCCGGTTTTGCTGTACTTGCATAGATAGATTTTTAAATATTAGAGTATTAAGTTTTTAAAAATAACAACGGTTCAAAATCTCTCAAATTCTCTCAAAACCCTCGACAAATTTTCACGGGGCTTTTCTAAACTCGAAATTTTACTTCATGCTTAGTCTGGGAGTGGAAAACCCTCGTTTAGAGCTTCAAATTGAACTCTTTTAAAAACCAACGAATGTCAGAAAATTTACAGCTTATGCATGTTTACCTAGAGTTTACCATGAAGTAACCACATTTAAATTCACCGCGCATTTGTGACGTAGGCGATCTCTACTTAATTTTACTTCATGCTTAGTCTGGGAGTGGACAACACTCGTTTAAAGCTTGAAATTGAACTCTTTTAAAAATCAACGAATGTCAGAAAATTTACAGATTATCCATGTTTACCTAAAGTTTACCATAAAGTAACCACATTTAAATTCAGCGCGCATTTGTGACGTAAGCGGTCTCTAACCCCACTCTAAAATCTTCGATACTGTCGATCCTTCTTACCGTTTACTCGATCGTCCTTGGTTATTAGAGAGATTAGATGTTAGGAACCAAGGTAATTGGAGAAGCAACGGGAGGGTCGTGACGTCAATGGGTGCTTATATACAAGCACAGATCACACACGGAAAATAACGTAATAAATTTATCGTGTGTAACGTACTGGACACATTATACTTTATTCTTTTTTCTGGATCCGATTTTTTATACAAATAATTGTGATGAAAATTCGATTTCGATTGCTTTGACTGTCGCCAGGACCATTCATTACGCAAAAGAAGAAAAACTATCAGGTATTTAATGACACGTCACTGCCATTGTCATAACCAGGCCTCCACAACTCATATGTAAAAATCGGAACCAAAATTTGTTCCTTGTCTAACACGTTAAAATGCCATATATCTCTATCCCGTAAAACGGTTACCCCAAGGATTACTGCTAATTCCGTAGCGCCACTAGTCAATATTAATGGAAACTGTAAATATGCTAGAAAGTCGTAAAAATAAGCACTAGATGTCTCTACATATTTCTCTTTACCTCCAATTTTACGGCCTAACCCAATTTTTCGCCATTTGCAATTAATCTTCTGTCCTGATTGCAGGTTCAGCTGATTTTCGCAGATTAATCTGAATTTCTTGGGAATTTTACAATATGGATCGTAAGGGGACTAAATATTGTAAGATTTGTGGCTGCAGTGAAGGTGAGGTGGAGAAACTGTTCTGTTTTCCCCGCAATCCAGAATTGTAAGTACGACAAATAATTTCTAATTAATTATTCCATTGTTTTCAAAAAAATAATTACTTTTCTTGAAAACACTATTACTACAGATTATTCGAGTGACGTAAGTGAATTTTTATATACGGGTTGTGGCTTCATTAATATTATTAAATAAGCATGCTTTTGCACAAAAATTAATATTTATTTTATAATGTTATTATTCACGTATCTATAAACAAATTTTTAAAGGAATGTCTTCTACTGCTTCACAGTTTTTAATATCACAAATTAGGTGCAGTAAACAACAACCCAAAGGAAGAAGGTGGACTTTGGATGACAAAATAATGTCGCTTGCGATATTTAAAAAGAGTCCAAGGTGTTACAACTTTCTTTGTAAATTATTTGCATTGCCATCAAGAGGAACTTTATTATCTGTTCTAAATAACGTTCCATTTGATGTTGGAGTAAATAATCATCTCTTAACTCACCTATCTCAATGCTTATCAACGTCCGACAGTAGAGATCGGTTATGCATTTTATCTTTTGATGTAGTAAGTTTAAAAGAACACATTTCTTGTAATACAAAAACTGATTCAATTATTGGAATTGAAGACTTTGGTAATTTTAAAACAAATAAAATTGCCAATTATGCTTTGGTTTTCATGGCACAAGGCATTTTTAGAACTTTGAAACAACCAATAGCTTTTTATTTTGCTAATGGGAGAGTAAAATCAGATAAGTTAGTAGATATTTTAAAAGATATTCTATCTGCTCTGGAAAGAGTCAATATTACTGTAATTGCCACAGTATGCGACATGGGTACAACAAATGTAAAAGCTTTAAAGGACTTAGGTTGTACTGCCGAAAACCCTTTTTTTAAACTAAATGGTAGGACTATTTATTCTATTTTTGATGTACCTCATCTTTTAAAATGCACCAGAAATTTATTTCAAAAATATAATATTCAAATGCCAGTTTCAGAAACTATTACATTAAATTCTGAAAGTCAAGTTTTCCAAGCTCGTTGGTCAGATATACACACTGTTTATAATAATGATAAATGTAGTCCTCTAATTTTCAGATCATTGTATAAACTGACGGATTACCATTTAGCACCCAAAGGAGAAAAATCCATGAAAGTTAAGTTAGCTGCTCAGGTTTTAAGTAAATCGGTATCACTTGTCGTTTATGCAGCTGTCAAAAGTAACATCCTACCTCCGAGAGCTGTAGCTACAGCTGTTTTTTCATTGTCAGTAGATACCATCTTTGATAGCTTGAACGGTTCTACTGATAATGCTCCTGAGGCCAAACAATTTAAATGTTCAGTATCGGAAGGAACGGGTCATAGCGAATTCTGGCGAAAGTCTAGAGAGGATATCAGTCAATGGCGTTACATGAGAAATCCCAATTCAAGGCATTCAATGTGGAAACCACCTAGTCAAATAGGTTGGTTACATACATTGGAGGTAAGAAAATAATTGAGTTATATTTGACTGGTCAAGTTTCAATATGTACAAATTCATACATACATACAATACATTATTCTTTGCAGGTACTAAGTTAGACAAAACTAGTTACTAGAACTTACACAATTCCATGAAAATTATCCCAAATGTCTAGGGTCAATTCTATTAAATTGAACGTATCTAATAATTTAAACGTTTATTATATATTCCATTTGTTTCTGGATCTCGCCTAGCTATGGAAAAGTGACAGTTTAAGTATTGTAAATGGGGCTGGTTGTGTTTTAAATCAGGGTTTTTAAATGTCACTGTCAGATGTTCGATTTTAAGGTTATAATTTCTGACTATTGTGATCTTACACTGTTGCCTGTTTTACAAATTTTCAGATATAAAAGGATAATAATATGCAGTTTTAAGATTAACAAAATTTACTACTTGGTTTTTGTACATACAAACACAGCAATAATATTGTATATAACAAATATAATGAATTCGGCTCTGCAAACTTATTTCGTCATCCATTTGTATTTCTCGCTTGGGTCTTCCCGTTAACACATTTTGATCAACTCCATCCATCCACCTTAATTTTGGTCATTCTCTCTTCTGTTGGCCCTCAGTATTTTTTTGTAGAATTGCAAATTTATTCCCACCCTCTTGTGATACTGATAATTTTCATGTCAAACAATTTTTAAGCCCTCATTCCACTTTTATTATTTAGTCAAGAGAACCTGCATCTGAATCTTCTGATGTTTGTTCTGAGCCAGATTCCCCAAGCGAAATAATAAAAGGAGGAATGGTTTCAAAAGAAAGGTTCCCCATGTGTTTTGTCCAGTCATCCGAAATAAGTTTTTCACAATGATCACAGAAATTTTGCCACTTTGCCACATATCGGATGTACATTTTGAGAGAGACTCAAGCCATAAATTCTGAACACGATCCTTAGATGGTTGCTTAGAATTTATGTGCTTATTGTAGTAAGTCTTACAAAACCCCCATGCCATTTCAATTGGATTGTATTGACAATGGTATGGCGGTAATCTAAGAACTTCGTGCCCGTTCTTTCTCAAAATGTCATCAACTACGTAAATTTTGTCATTTGATCGAAAAGGTATAAATAAAGCCCATAGTTCCTTTTTGGTTAATTTTGGATTGAATTTTACATTGTGTTTAACCAACCACTCCTGCATTTCGCATTTCTTACAAGAAAATGAAGGAGTTTTGTCTAATTGCACAGAATGGTGAAATAATTGTTGCAAGATTAACAATAAACCTCTTCAAAATTAAAAAGAGGATTACTTATATTATAAATTATTGCAACACTGTTAAAATAAGGAATCAGGAGTGGCAACTAATAAAAAATGTAAATGTTGATACTGCAACATAACAACACGAAAGCATGGCTAGGCGAGATCCAGAAACAAATGGAATTGTGTATAGCTTAAGGAATTGCCTCCACTATGTGTTTTTATTTTACTTCATATCTAATATATACATTGTTTTATTTCAGGCCTTCATTGGGGTTGAAAAGTTGCTGAAGGAGCATGGAGTAGTCTTTCAAGCCAAGGTCATTTAATCAGGATCCATTGGAAAATCTCTTTGGAGCTATCCGTTCCAGTTGTGGGTGCAATGATAATCCTACAGTCCCACAATTTATTGATTTATTTAAAACACAAGTTATAAATAATTTGGCTAATCAATCTTTTAAAAACACTAATAGGTTTAATTGTTTTATTTAATATGTTAATTACATTTTCTTCGAGCATATTATTTAAAAGGAGGATGACTATGATCTATATAAATTTTTAATGTATTAATTTTTTATAATCAATAATTTTAAATGTATTAATTTATTTATGATCAATTTTCAACCAATTCCGTTCTAAAAGTTTATAATAGTAACAATAGTTTCATATTAATTCATAAAGTTTGCTTCCTGAATGTAGAAAATTCTGACCCTCCGCTTAATAATACAGTTCAGATTGGTTTTTATGGGTTTCCCAATCTTTTACGACAAATGTCGGAACAATTTTCAATATAAAATTAAATAATTATTTTATATATTTATATTTTAATATATATAATTTATATTATACTCTTTAACATTTTTAAATTTAGATTGCTTTGCTTTATTTAACAATTATATATAATTTCATTATATTGCTAACTTCTTTTTTAATTATTTTCGTAAATAAACAACGTTAAAGTAATATATGCTTTTTATTCTATTAAACCCTTCTGTGTAATTTTGCTGTCCATAATAGAATTATTGCTTACTTCAATGTAAGCAATAATTTTATTATGGACTTAGAATTGAAAAAATTATTATTGAATATATAACATTTTAAATATACCGCCATATTTTGGATTGCGCGACTGTGGCGCCACCCAAATGGTTACCCCAACGGGGCATTTTTTTTCTCACGTAGTTGTGCATCTTTAATCTGTGGTCATAACACATCTGTGTAATTTGCAGGTTATTATTAGTCAAGGACGGTCGAGTATACGGTAAGAAGGATCGACAGAATCGAATATTTTAGAGTGGGGGTAGAGATCGCTACGTCACAAATGCGCGCTGAATTTAAATGTGGTTACTTTATGGTAAACTTTAGGTAAACATGGATAATCGGTAAATTTTCTGACATTCGTTGATTTTTAAAAGAGTTCAATTTCAAGCTTTAAACGAGTGTTGTCCACTCCCAGACTAAGCATGAAGTAAAATTTCGAGTTTAGAAAAGCCCTGTGAAAATTTGTCGAGGGTCGCGCAGCGACCCGAGACAAATTTTCTGGGCTTTTCTAAACTCGAAATTTTACTTCATGCGCCACGCGTATAAAACACTGATTTCAAGTGAGGTTAAAATAATATTAAAAAATTCAATAATGTTGATAAATGAGAAATTTATTCAAGAAAAACGTGGTTAAAGTGGGGCTTTTCTAAACTCGAAATTTTACTTCATGCTTAGTCTGGGAGTGGAAAACCCTCGTTTAGAGCTTCAAATTGAACGCTTGAAAAAAAACAACGAATAACTAAAGATTTAAAGAAAACAAGCTGAATTTGGAATACGTATACTTTAAATAAAAACTCCCTATACATTAAAGAAATGTCATTTGATTGTACTGTCAGCAATCAGCTGTTCAGCTGTCAGCACGTAATGTACTTGTCAAAGCTATTACGTGCATGTGTACGTAATGTAAATCATACTTGTCAAGATGACAGTGTGGTATGATGCGGTTACTAGATACATTTTTATTTATTCAATGAAAATTGTTATCAAAGTGGACTTTACATAGAGATACGTTTGTATTATTATTTTTATTAAAGGGTATTTTATCAGTAATAAATCCACAATATGAAATAGAAAAAGATAAAAATAATTAGAACAAACTCGAGCTCGACCTTGAGCAATAACAACACAGCCAGTTAATCGACTCGTTTTTATTTATTTTTTACGCTGTAGAGGACAACGATTAAACTCGTCCCATACGTACTAAAAATGCACAGCTGTTTCAATAATCATAATAATAACAGTGTCATCACAGAGTGATGAATAATTATTTTCTGTGCTTTTACTCAGTAGTGTAGTGTATTCATTCGTTTTCAAGTTGGTATCAGGCAATCAGCTTTTGTTGTCTGTTTGTTTTATTTGGGATCACAACATTCGGGATTCCCCTTATCATAGAATAGGTAAAACCCCTTGTCTACCTTCTCCACCTGCTGACTTTTATTTGGCGCGGTTATCCACGATCGATTCTCATTCACAGGTTGACATTGCAAGCTTACAACAATTAAAGGTGAGTGATTTTTTTTAAGGTGGGTAAGTGAACTTTTTCCTGATAAAACAAAATAAATATTACACCCAAATTATATAGGTTATAAATTCACTGAATCAATGAATCCAAAGGAAATGTAGACTCGCATGAATTAATCAATTTTAATAAATAATTCTGGGCGCACGGTGTTGATTTAATGATGATAATCTGTAATGATTGTAACATCTAAATTATAGGTTATTAAATAACCTTGATTTGAAATCTTAGATAGGTCTGTTTGTTCATTGAAGTATTTATAATATTTTAATCAACAGTCTCTTCCTTACATGAACTAGTGCAGCAATTTTCGCACTGAATCTGTTCGGTACATGAATTGGATGCTCGCAATTGTAAATACGTTTGTACTAAGTTCAACCGAGTTCAAGTTTATAATGTCACAGTTCAAGATGGTGTAACTTAACGTTTACAATTGCAGCTGACCAGTTCATGTAACTAACGGATTTAGTGCGAAAAGTGTAACCAACGGATTTAGTGCGAAAAGTGTAGAAAACGCTGTACTACTTCATGCACGTTTATAATTTCAGGCGTCCAGTTCATATAACCAACGAATTTAGTGCGGAAAGTGTAACGAACAGATTCAGTGTAAAAAGTGCTGTGCTAGTTCATGTAATGAACAAACCTAATGTTGAATTTAGGCCTAGTTGCACCAAAAACGTTGAACTCGAGTTCAAAATGACGGAGAGTTCATATAACCAACGAATTTAGTGCGGAAAGTGTAACGAACAGATTCAGTGTAAAAAGTGCTGTGCTAGTTCATGTAATGAACAAACCTAATGTTGAATTTAGGCCCAGTTGCACCAAAAACGTTGAACTCGAGTTCAAAATGACGGACAGTTCCTATTGTTCTAGTGTTGGTTTGAACTCGAGTTCAGAGTCGAATCAGTTCAACATGGCTGGTGCGACTGGCCCTTAGTGCAGTACAAACGAACAATATTGGTATATCTAAACAAAAAAACGCTTGCGCAGAAATATAAATTCGCCGATTTGAAGTAATAATTCAATATTTGTTGTTATTACTTAAAATCTGATAATTTAAGTAAATTTATATTTCTACGCAAGCATTTCAATATTTGCTGTTGATTTTTTAATAACAATAATAGTATTCGGCTAAAAGGCCGTAGCCGTATTCTAAAAAACTGCGCAGTGATGTTTTAGTTATTTATAAAAAAAAAAAAGTTAAAAAATACAAAAGCGAATTTATCGTTTTTCTGCAAACATTTGTCTCGCCAAGACCTTTTCAAATATTCATTCAAACAATTTAATATTTAGTTCATGCTCCAGGCGTACAAACTAGCGATTCAGCGTGAAGTTTGAATTTTAAAAACACTAATCATCTTAACAATAACACAAAATCTTTTAGTTTCAGTGAAAACCAACCGGTTTCAGTGAAATATATCTAGTGTACGCATTAAAATGTAAAATTCAGTCGAAATAATGCACAAAATAATCCGCCAGGGAGAGCTGACTCAATTTCGTCAAGGTCAAAAAGTGGAAAAGACCCTTAAATACAGGGAGGGGCAGAAAAAGCTATCCGATTTCAAATCCCTTTTTCTCAGAAGAGGGAACAGGTAGAGTAGTGGGGTAAAAACCGTTAGAAAGACGATTTTATGCCATTTGTCATTAGTCAACATGCCTTGGTCTGGTGAACATCGTGCTTTTGTTATTGAGCGGTTTATCGAAAACGGCGGTTCGATAATTGCTACACAACGTGCTTTTCGAATTCATTTCGGACTCGGGCGTCATGATCCTGTTCCACATCACGCTACGATTAAAGTGTGGGTGTCAAATTTTCGACAGACGGGTACAGCATTGAAAAAGAAGTCGCCTGGACGTCCCAGGACAGCAACAGGACCTGAAAACGTGGCCAATGTGAGAGCCGCGATTGAACGTTCCCCGCGTCGTTCGGCACGAAAACATTCGCTTGCTTTGGCGATTTCCAACCGCAGTATTCGGCGAATTTTGCACCGGGACCTCAAAATGCATCCCTACAAAATGGTTGTTGCACAGGAATTAATTGAAAGGGATTTTGAAACCCGTATGAACCTGTGTCGCGATCTCCGAAAACTCCCAATAGACGATGTTGTGCTCTTCACGGACGAAGCCCATTTTCACCTTTGTGGCGCCGTAACCAGGCAGAATTTTCGATATTGGAGTGACGAAAATCCTCGGGAAATCCATCAGAAACCCCTCCATAGCCCAAAAGTGACTGTGTGGTGTGCTCTTTCTCGCCTAGGCGTCTGAGGGCCTTACTTTGGGCAAACCGTAACGGTCAACAGCGAGCGCTATTGTTTCATGCTGGAAAATTTTCTTCAACCCAAAATGGAAGAAAATGGCGTGGAAAATGTGTGGTTTCAACAGGATGGTGCAACCGCCCACACATCGCGACGATCAATGGACATTCTCAGGGAAATGTTTCACCGGATCTCACTCCATGTGACTTCTTCCTTTGGGGTTACCTCAAATCGAAGGTATTCCAGCATCGACCAAGGACCCTTCTTGCTTTTCGAAGGGAAATTGCTCGGGCAATTGAAGAAATTCCTGTGGAAATGACGGTGAAAGTCATGGAAAGCTACGGCGAGCAAGTGATGTGCTTTTCAAAACTTAAATTTAAAAATGGCATAAAATTTGCGATATGTTAATAAAAAAATTTTTTTGTCAAGTTGAGTGGTTTTAATTTTATAATGTTTTGAAATTGGATAGGTTTTTCTGCCCCACCCTGTATGTATTTAAATTATACAGAGAGTTTTTCTTTAAAATAAACGTATTCCAAATTCAGCCTATTTTCTGTAAATCTTGAGATATTTCCTGTATTTTTTTTAAAGTTTATTTTAAAGTTTTAAACAAGTGATTTCCACTCCCAGACTAAGCATGAAGTAAAATTTCGAGTTTAGAAAAGCCTAAGAATTTGGTTTGGCCGCGTAGCGAAGCGGAGCGGCCAATCCAAATTAGGCTTTTCTAAACTCGAAATTTTACTTCATGCGCCACGCTTAAAAACACTGATTTACAGTGAAGTTAAAAAAACACACACATACAACAACGGCTATATTCAACCGAATATACGTTAAGAATTATTGGGTTGCCTATAATCACTGTTTTAAACAATTTGTTCAGGGCAGAATTGGACTCAAATTTTATTCACATCTACATATTGGATTGCTAAAGCCGTATATTTTAAACTTTGCGATATTTCACACGTATAAATCACTAAAATATTGCGAAATTTATGTATATTCGAACTTCGCTTAAAATCTGTGTTTTATAAGCGTGGCGTGGCGCATGAAGTAAAATTTTGAGTATAGAAAAGCCCAGAAAATTCTTTTAAAAAAAAATGTTCTTCCTTTCTTTTTTGGTCGATATTTATGGCGAAATCTCTTACTGAAAAAATTGCCACATTTAAAGAAATGTCTCCAATATGAAGAATTTTTGCCATAAATAATGATCAAGAGGGAAAGAAGAATATTTTTATATTTCGAAGAATTGGTTGAATACTCTCTTTACTTTGAGCTATTACAAAACAAAATTACAAGAATTTTACTATATTACATTGTACATAAAATTTTTGTAATTAAAGATATGTGTTTTAGGTATCTTTATGATTTACGTTGTAAATATTTAATACTGATTACATTTTTGTATTAATTTTTTCATACTTTAGGTTATAATGGGTGATCCTGGTGTGCTTTCGGCGAATAAGTGTATGAAGCCGATCGATTACATAAAATCAGACGTGAACATCCTCCTGCTGGGCGAGAGCGGCGTGGGCAAGTCGACGTTCATCAACTCCTTCGCCAATTATTTGCAGTACGAAACGTTGAAGGAGGCGCTCGGGTCCGAGCTCTACTGCTTGATCCCGACTGTTTTCACCATTACCGATGAGAATTTTCAGGATAGGATTATTAATTTCGGATATGACGACAACGAGGATCGGAATATTGGGAATTCATCGACACAATGTAAGTTAAAGTGTGTTTATTTTGATTGAAATCATTTTGTGCCATACACTTTTATTTCTAAATCTTCAAATGATTTTTTATTATACCGTGCGATTATTTATATTATAAATTTTGTTTGTGCGGTTGCCTAGAATCATAATTGAATGATGGGATGGAGTAGTGCCAATCTAATTTATATTTTATTGCGTTAACTGCCGCACTAGAGATTGGCAAAGGCGCCGTGAGATCGCACTATTTTTTCATAACTTTAATTAAAACACTTTTAACCTTTCTTCACAATTTTTATTATATACCAGATGTACAATTTGGTCACAAGGTGACCATTATTGATACCAGTATCAATCCATTGAACTGAACTGCATTCGTGTCATCGGCCGAAGTAATTAATATGGGTGTCCCACAGGGATCCATCTTGGGCCCCATATTGTTTATTCTCTATATGAATGACATAGTGGCCAATGTTCCCAACCCAGTTCACATGTATGCTGACGATACCTCAACCATAATAAGCGCAAAGGCAAACTCGGACCTGGAAAGCATTTCCGATAATATAATCAGTCAATTGTGCAACTGGTTTCAGAACAATCAACTTCAAATTAATAATTAAAAAACTGTATATATTAGATTCCATACGAAACAATGCAAACAAAATCTTAAACTAAATATTATGATGGACCAACATCTAGTATCTTCAGCCCGGAGTACTAAATTTTTGGGATTAACTATTGATGAAAATCTAGACTGGTCAGATCACTGTTCAAAACTAGCAACATCAATTTCGAAATCATGCTACAGCTTAAAAGTACTTAAAGAGTATCTCACTAAACGACAATTAAAAATGTTCTACATAGGTATAATCGAGTCCCGATTGCGATATGGTCTGTGTCTTTGGGGAGCGTCCTCATCGTGGAAGAAGGTATTCATATCACAGAAACGATGTATACGATCCATGGCTGGTATAGATCGCAAAACATCATGTAGACCATTTTTTATTAAATATGCTTTACTAACTTTACCATGTTTATTCATATACGAATTGAGTATATATATTTTTAAAAATAAGTCAGATTTTGCCATAGCGAAACACATCCATTCATATGAAACCTGATATAATGAAAGAATATATATACCACCATACAGATTAAATGTCACAAAACGATCACCTCCGGTGCTCGGTGCTACGGTATTTAATCACCTCCCAAAATCTGTTAGAGATGCACCATCGATAACTTTGTTTAAAAAAATGCTCAGGCAATTTCTTACCGAGAAAGCGTTTTACGATTTAAATGAATATTTCATCTATGTTAGTAATTAGCTGTAAATATTTGTTATCTGTGACTATGTCTTATATGTGCCTGTTACTGATTGTACATCAATGGACAATAAATTTTATTATTATTATTATAATGGTCACCTTGTGACCGAAATGTACATCTGGTATATAATAAAAATTGTGAAGAAAGGTTCAAAGTGTTTTAATTAAAGTTACTATAATCTTCACGTAACTCACCCAAATCTAACTATTTTTTCATGCCTTAGAAGAAAATCTTTTGTGGAATCATATATAACTCGTGCGTCACCGTAGCCTAGATTACATGCGAGATGTATTTAACTTGCACGGCAGTCAACGTTTTAAATAATCACACGGTATTTCTAATCCTATTACTTCTATGTAGTAAACAAGTTTGTATTTTTGTGAATATTTTAGATCCTCGTGCTTACGTATTCCCCATAAAAGGCCAGGAGGGTAAAATCCGGCTGATCGACACCCCCGGGATCGGCGACAGCCGCGGCGTGGAACAGGACGAGAAGAACTTCGAGAACACGCTGACCTACCTGAGCCAGTTTACGGAAATACACGCAATATGCTTCCTTCTCAAGCCGAACGTGTCCGTCATAAATGCCTACTTTAAGTTCTGCATTAATCACCTGGTTTCCCGCCTGGAGGTCTCCGCCGGAAGGAACATCGTGTTCGTGTTCACAAACAGCCGTGGCTCCTTCTACAGGCCGGGCAGCACCTCCGGCCTCCTCGAGATCATCCTCCGAGAGATCAAATCGACACCACCGCACGTCGAAATCCCCTTTTGCAAGGAGAATAAAGTCTGCGTGGACAACGAGGTGTTTAATTACTTGGTCGCGGTGAGGAAAGGGGTCCAGTTTGGCGATGCCGAAAAAGAGGCGTATGCCACCAGCTGGAAGAAATCCGTCGAGGCCGCACGGAGCTTCCTAAACTACATAGCCGGTGGAGAAGACGCCGTGGGTTTAACCCCGCACCGGATGCAGGACACGCTGTCCGTCAACGACGCACGGCGGCTCGTCCTGGATCTAACCAAGCCCCTGACGGACATATCGGACCTCATACAGGACAACCTCTGCACGCTCAACGCGCACAAGAAGCACGTCCTGGGTGAGGATCTGTCGATGGGCGAGTTGGAGAAGTCACTCTACATTCCTGTTATTAATTTGAAGCAGATTTCTCTTCCAGATCCGGTCGTCGTCTGTACGTCGAATACTTGCGCTAAGATTTGTATTGTAAGTATTATTTTTTTTTAATAGGTGTGAGATTAGATTAAAATAATATTTTTTTCTTAATATTAAAAGTGGGATTCTTTTCGTAATCTATTACAACTAGTTTGGCTTACAAATTCAAACACTTATTGTAACAATTACTTCCCTGGCTTATATAGATGGTCTGAACAATTTGACCTGAATTGTTACATTAATGCTGGGTTTCACGAACGTCAGTTAGATCAACAAATAGTTATTCTTTAAATAAATTTAAAAGTCTGGCCATACATTAGCGAGACGAGCACTAAAAGTTGTCGACAGGAGAGTTATATGAGCTATGTACGAGTCTTGTGAACGTCTCGTGACCATGTCGTGCTTGTCTCGGCATTATGTACCTCGTTCCTTAGTGGAAAAAAACGTGTATTAGATAAAGGATCGAAAAAGAAAAGACAAGAATAACAAGAATCATCTGGAGTTTGTAAAAATGGATATTAGAATAGCAACAAACGCTTGTTGTATATAATCCAATATACATCGAAGGGGTTCCGTGATAATAGGTTCCGATTTTTATTCACAATTTATTTGAAAAATCACTGACTGCGGTCCAACATATTCACCACTTTCTGCATTGAATAAATATATATGTCCACTAGGCCAACTTTTCTGACAGTCATTTGCTTGCTTGATACCGCAGAACGAAGAACTATTCTCAAAATTCTAAAGCAATTGCAGGTCCTTATTTAAAAATTGTTGGTGGTAGATTTGTATTGCAAACGCTTATTACGTACGTTTGTTAAATACTTTACGATTTTTGAACGTCGCACGAGATTTTTTAACATATTTATTTTATCTCGGCTACCTGACGTCACATTGGAGATTTACGCGCGTGACGTCAAAAATACAAGGTCGGTTCGGTTTAAATCAAGACAACCTTATAGAGTAACGACCTTGATTGATGACGTCACGAGTGGAAATCCCCCACGTGGCGTTAAAATCAAGGTCATTATTATTATAAGGTTGACTCAATTAAACCAAGTCGACCTTATACAGTAATGACCTTGATTTTGACGTCATGTGGGGATTTTCACGCGTGGCGTCATCAATCAAGGTCATGACTGACTAAGGTTGTCTCGATTTAAGGTACGTCGATGGGCGTAACACATATGAACACATATGTGTTACAAGGTATAACAGAATTGTATCTTTCCCTGTTTTCCCCTACCCTCTTCCCCGCAGGCCATAGTTCGTGCGAGGGATAACAATGACGTTGATTTGGTTACGTTTTTGAGTCTATCATAACCTCTCTTTCCGGTTTCTCTGTACTTTCATAGATAGATTTTTAATATATTGTATTAAAAATAAGACTTTGTGTTAGTGTTAAGTGTCGACCAACCGGTTTTAGTAAAATATATCGTGATGTACAAATTAAAATGTAAAATTCAGTTGAAATAATGCACAAAATAATCCGCCAGGAAGAGCTGACTCAATTTCATGAAGGTCAAAAAGTGGAAAAAGTTTTTCTTTAAAATATACGTATTCCAAATTCAGCCTTTTTTCTGTAAATCTTGAGATATTTACTGTTTTTTTTTAAAGTTCATTTTAAAGCTTTAAACAAGTGATTTCCACTCCCAGTTAGGCTGCGAGCCGATTCATGACACTTAATGATTTGATGTTTTGATGATGACGATAAATTTTAACACTTCGATGTTTATCGAATAATATTTCAACTTGACTTGGATGATGTTTCAGCACTTTACAATCTTAGTTAAAACTGTTTATATATATATATATATGTATATATATTTATATATATATATATGTATATATATATATATATGTATATATATATATATATCTATATATATCTATATATATATATATATATATATATATATATATATATATATATATATATATATGTATATATACATATATATATATATATATATGTATATATACATATATATATATATATATATATACATATATATCACTGTTTCTTCGGGTTTGGTCCCGCGTATTTTCTTGGCTCTGGTTCATTTTATTTTTAATTCGAAAAACCCGAAGAAACAGTAATACATGTTACGCCCGCGAAAATCTACGTTTTAACATATATATATATGTATATTAGGGGTGCCAATCCCGGGATCCCGAAATCCCGGGGTCCCGGGATCCCGTTAAAAAATCGATCCCAAAAAACCCGGGATTAAAAAGTCCTAATCCCGGGATCTCGTACTATATTACAAAATTTAAAAAATACTCTTTTTGATGGCATTAATTGTTTTTATTATTTTAACGATACAAATTATTTGATTATTATTATTTATCGCAAGACTTGGCAACACGGCGGTTTTCGAGATCGAAGGCCGTACAACGGCTGACATATGTTTGGTAATTCGGTAATTCACCGGATTTGTTATTCGTTTTATATTGAGTGTTGTTTTTCGAAGAATAAGAATGGATTTGAGTGACCAGGATACTAATAAGAAAAAGGGTGAATACTGTTTATTAGTACATTTATTATTGAATCACTGCATGATTTGCTTATTCTGTAATTGTAAATCGAAACCTTTCTTTCATACATATAGTTTGAAATGTTATTGGTTATGTTACCATTATTTGTGTAATTTATATTTGAATTTCTTATTGCTGAAAGGGACCATCCGATTGTTTGAAACAGTTGTACTAATAGTTATTTAATGCTCCAATGTAATATCAAAAGCGATTTTTAATTGAGATTTTTTCGACCGCTAGCTTCTCATGCGTTAACTGTCAAGACTATGAATCGCTATTTTTTACAATATTTTTCCGTCGACCGTAGTGTTATTATAACATGGTTTATAATATAAATTTAAATTAATTTAATTAATGTATCTGAATTTTGTTTATACACATTTTTGTTAAGAGGTAGTCGACCGGAAGTGAAAACGCCAAAACGCACGAAACGCCCGCCATTCTATCACACTTATTTATGCATAGAAATTTAGAAATAGACACAAAAATAAACCCGTGTTTATTAAGGTACATTCTACAATATACTACGGTAGATTTTCAATTGAAGTTATGAATGTTGCGAAAAAAAAAAAATTTAAACTTGACGAATTTTATAAATTTTCCGATGTTTGATATTTTTTATCTCAAAAACCAACAAAGTTAGAAAGAATTCGTCGTACCAAGTATTAGTTTATACTTTTATTAAACACTATAATTTTTTTCAAATCGTTTTATAGTCAAATGGCAGTGTAGTTGTGGCGGGCGTTTTACACGATTTCTAGTATTATTAAATTAACAGAAATTTCGTAGTCCCCACACTGTTATTTGATTATAAAATGATTTGAAAAAAATATAGTGTTTAATAAAAGTGCAAACTACATACTTGTTGCAACAAATTCTTTCTAACTATGCTGGTTTTTGAGATAAAAAATATCAAACATCCGTAAATTTATGAAATTTGTCTAGTTTACATTTTTTTTGCAACATTCATAACTTTAATTGAAAATCTACCGCCGTGTATGGGAAGAATGTACCTTATTGAACACGTGTTTATTTTTGTGTCAATTTCTATGCATAAATAAGTGTGATATATTGGCAGGCGTTTAGTGCGTTTTGGCGTTTTCACTTGCGGTCGACTACCTCTTAACTGTTGCAAAAACTGGTCAATCACTTGATAATAATTGGAATCAATTTTATTTCCTACAGTTTGTCATGTTATCGGAAATAGATATGTTATGTGAGACATATATGTATTTGTTTTGGCGCTGATTGAAATGTAATATGACAGATCATTAAAGATCTGTTAACTGAATATTTTCGAGTTTATGTGAAGTGATTAATCACAAAAATAGACGACTGTTATTCCTTATTTCACTTTTTATTTTAATGTTAGATGTACATTTCGAGAGACAACGTGCTAATTATGTGAGTTTTATCATTAAGCAAATTTGGTTTCTCTGCAACAACAAAAATTTACAAATAAAAAGTAGGTTATTTGGGGAGTTTATTAACCTATGATACCTTTTTTGCAGGCGTTCTTACAACTATCTCTGAATTAAAAGTTGCTGCTCTCTACGGCCCACATCAGACAAAAGCAAATGACATCGACTCTGTCTGGTTTTATTTTCTAATAGAAAAAGGTCGTGGGGAAACTGCAAAATGTAAACGTTGTCACGCAATTTTGAAAACCAAAGGTGGCTCCACCAAAGGTCTACTTACGCATCTCAAAACTCATAAAATTGACCACTCTAAGAAGCGTATCCGAGATTCTCTTGAAACTCAAACAGAGCAGATTGCTGGAACGAGTAATTCAGATGGAATAATTAATTATAAACGACCGTGCAAACAGAAAAAGCTGATGGACTATTTTACGCCAATAAATGATAAATGCTTCGACGCTGTAATAGCAAGAATGACTGCTTTAGATGGTTTTCCTTTCTCTATGTTTGTAGAATCAGTTGATTTAAGAGAATCATTGGAAGCAAGGGGATTTTCAGTGCCGAAATCTCGAGAGACTGTTAAAAAACACGTTATGAATTATTTCGAGAAAATTCGCAAACACACCACTGAAGAGCTTCAACAGCTAAAGAATAAAGGTGACAAATTTAGTTTGACATTCGATGAATGGACCTCAACATCAAATAAGCATTTTATGAATATAAATGTACATGGCCATGATAAATTCTGGAACCTAGGGTTGGTAAGGTACAAATATTCAATGACTGCTCCGGTGTGTGTTGAAATGTTAGAACATCGGCTCTTAGCATTCAACATAAATTTGTCGAAGGATATTGTCGCTGTTACTACTGATGGAGCTAGCGTTATGGTTAAAGTCGGAAAACTTATTGTTCCAGGGCAGCAATTATGTCTTGCGCATGGCATCCAGTTGGCTGTGATTGACGTTCTTTATAAAAAGAAAGAAGAACTCTGTGATACTGACATTGATAGTAGTGATGACGAAGGTGATGAGGAAGAGGATGGATTAATGTTTTGTGCAGATCGCGACTTCTTCGAAGTAACTACTAGTCATGAATTAAATTCATTAATAGCAAAAACGAGAAAAATTGTTCGCGCGTTTAGAAAATCTCCGACTAAAAATGACATTCTTCAAAAGTATGTTCAAAATGATCATGGAAAAGAGCTTAAACTTGTATTAGACTGTAAAACAAGATGGAGCAGTCTACTTACCATGCTTGAACGTTTTATGTTGTTAAAAAATTCAATTAAAAAGGCAATGATTGATCTAAATATGACACCAATGCTGGATTTTGAATGTGAATTAATTCAAGGCATTGTAAAAATTCTTCAGCCAGTACAATTAACAGTACAGGCGTTATGTCGACGTGACATGGATCTATATAAAGCTGATGCTGCATTAAATTTCATGTTGGAAGAAATCCTCAGAACCAAATCAGTTTTAAGCGATGAGTTTAAAAATGCACTAAGAACAAGAATTAACCAACGTAGAACTATTTTTTCCGGGCTTTTAGGATATCTTACCAACCCCAATTACACAAATACTGGATTGGACGAGTGCTTAAGTGTTCCAAATATCGAAGTAATTAAACATGAATTGGAAAAACTCCTAACCAGATTAG